>PVKW010005220.1:16459-86137 GCA_004027895.1 Orientallactaga bullata | reverse complement strand
ACCGGGATCCCTTGGCTTTGCAGGCAAACACCTTAACTGCTAAGCCATCTCTCCAGCCCCAAAATACTTTTTAAAAATATTTTCCTTAGCTGTGTGTGATGATGCATGCTTTTAATTGCAGCACTCTGGAGGTGGATGTAGGAGGATCACTGAGTTTGAGGCCAACCTGGGCTATAAGTTCCAGGACAGCTTGCGCTAGAGTGAGACCCTGCCTCCAAAAAAAAGCAGAATTAGCTGGACATGGTGGCACACACCTTTAATCCCAGCACTCAGGAGGCAGATGTAGGAGGATCAATTCCAGGCCATCCTGAGACTTACGTAGCTAATTCCAGGTCAGCCTGGACCAGAGTGTGACCCTACCTCGAAAAACCAGGGGAAAAAAACTAAGCCAACAAAAAAAAAGCAGAAATTCTTTCTTTTTGTAAAAATATATATTTATGTAATTTGAAAGTAGACAGAGACAGAGAGGGATAAAAAAAGAGAAAGAATACATATATGACTTTGTGCATCTGGCTTTATGTGGGTATTGGAGGATCAAACCTGGGTTGTTAGACATTGTAGGCAAATGCCTTAACCACTGAGCAATCTCTCCAGCCCAGAAAATTTTTCTTTTCTTTTGGTTATTTTGTTTTGAGGCAAGTCCAATAGACTGGCCTTTTTATGAGAGAGACAGGAAGAGGGAGAGAGAATTGGCGCACTAGGGCCTCTGGCCACTGCAGTCAAACTCCAGACGTGTGTACCTCCTTGTGCACGTGTGACCTTGCATGCTTGTGTCACTTTGTGTGTCTGGCTTACATTGTACCTGGAGAGTCAAACCTGAGTCCTTAGGCTTCACAGGCAAGTGCCTTAACTGCTAAGCCATCTCTCTAGCCCCTCCCCCCCTTTTTAAAGAAACCACACTGATGTTTTTTTTTTTTTTTTTTTTTTGGTTTTGCGAGGTAGGGTCTCACTCTGGTCCAGGCTGACCTGGAATTAACTATGTAGTCTCAGGGTGGCCTTGAACTCTCGGCGATCCTCCTACCTCTGCCTCCCGAGTGCTGGGATTAAAGGCGTGCGCCACCACGCCCGGCTTCACACTGATGTTTTTGGAATATTTACATCAGTACATGTGCTGTCAAGCTACAGAACAGGAACCACTGGACCTCAACCCAGAGAGATTCAAATACTCTGGTGAGCCACTGTCCAGGTGATGGTGTGATCACAAAGCTGTCTTTTTTTTTTTTTTTTTTTTTTTTTGGTTTATCAAGGTAGGGTCTCACCACTCTGGCCCAGGCTGACCTGGATTAACTTTGTAGTCTCAGGGTGGCCTCGAAGATCCTCCTACCTCTGGGATTAAAGGCGTGCACCACCACGCCCGGCTACAAAGCTGTCTTAATTGCTTCAGGGGAAAAACATGCAGTTAACATGGTGAATTTATATGGCCATCTGGGGTCCACTAAGGCATTGTATTCATATGTATGCTTTCTTTATACCCCTAGAAAAAGAATCCCAGGATTTTCTCTCCTATGTGTTTTGGTCTTGCTTCCTCATGGTCCAAGATGCCAGCTGAAGCTGTCAGTACAATGAAACCAAATTGACGGGATGGTAGCAGATTATTCTGCCATTCATTGTTCTAAGTCTTTGAGCTCTACATCAAATCTGGGGCTGATCACTCCACACTTGTTTAACCTGCCTGTGAGGTTCACAACAATTTTCCCAGCTCTGTGATTATCAACGATTTCAAACTCTCCAATGTAACCATGCTTCATCACCGCAGCTAGAAACCGAACAATGGGGCTGGAGAGATGGTTTAGCAGTTAAGGCGCTTGCCTGCAAAGCCAAAGGACTCAGGTTTGATTCCCAAGGATCCACTTAAGCCAGGTATACAAGGTGGTGCATGTGTCTGGAGTTTGTTTGCAGTGGCTGAGGGCTCTGGCATGCCCATTCTCTCTTCCCCATTTGCACGCCCCCCCCTGCCCAGTAAATAAATAAAGTTCCTTAAAAAATTTTTTTTTTCAAAGTAGGATCTCACTCCTGCCTCTGCCTCCTGAGTGCTGGGATTAAAGGCATGCCCCAACATGCCTGAGTCTCAAGTCCTTATTTTTTAATTTTTTTTTTTTTGGATTTTTTTGAGGTAGGATCTCCCTGGTACCCCTTCTGTAGAATTCACAGCAATCCGCCTAGGTCTGCCTCTCAAGTTCTGGGATTTAAGGCATGCTCCATCACACTGGCTTTAGATTTTTTTTTCTTTTGTTTGTTTTGTTTTTTCTCTGTGAAAGGTTTTCACTGTAGCCCAGGCTGACCTGGAATTCACTCTGTAGTCTCAGGATGGCCTTGAACTCATGGTGATCCTCCTACTTCTGCCTTCTGAGTGTTGGGATTAAAGGTGTGTGCCACCATGCCCGGCTTTTACTTTTTAATAAATAAATTTTATCTATTTGAGAAAGAGAGAAAGAGGCAGATAAGAGAAAGTGGGTGAACCAGGACCTCTAGCCACTGCAAATGACACTCCAGACACATGCGCCACCTTGCACATCTGGCTTACATGGGTACTGGGAAATCGAACCTGGACCCTTAGGCTTTGCAAGCAAGCCCTGCAGCCCTTTAATTTTTTTTTGTTGGGACAGGATATCATTGTTGATTTAGGTCTCTCCGTTGCCTATAGGTCTAGAACTCACTGTGTAGCCCTTGTTGATTTTGAACATCCTTTTGCCACACTGTCCTGAATGCTAGGATTACAGATATGAGTCACCACAGGTGGTGATAAAATAGTTTTTTAAGTCATGTGTGGTCGTCCACACCTTTAATCCCAGCACTCAGGATGCAGAGGTAGAGAACTGCTGTGAGTTTGAGGCCAGCCTGAGTCTATAGAGTGAGTTCCTGCCTCAAAACACCAAAAGAAAAAAAGAAGTAGGGAGGGTGGTGCATGCTTATAATTCTAGTATTAGAAAGTCACAGGCAGAGCCGGGTGTGATGGTGCACTCCTTTAATCCCAGCACTCGTGAGTTTGAGGCTACCCTGAGACTACACAATGAATTCCAGTTCAGCCTGAGCTAGAGAGAGACCCTACCTTGAAAAACCAAAAAGAAAAGAAAAAAAAAAGAAAAAAGAAAAGAAAAAAGAATGTCACAGGCAGGAGAATCACGAGCTGGAGGCCAGTTTAGGGTAATGAAGAGACCCTGTCTTAAAGACAAAAACAAACAAACAAACAGAAAAACTGTGTGGAGTTTCTTTCTTTTTCATGGAGTACTGATAAGCCCATTAATATCTAAATGGTATAGGGAATTCAACCTAGGATTAATATTGTAGTTTATGAATGTTTTAAATTCTTTCTGTGAAATTACCATTTGAGGGACTGGAGATGTAGTACAATAGTAGACTGCTTGTCTAGCTTGTTAAAGACACTGACCTGGAACTTGCTGTGTAGGCCAGTCTGGCCTCAGACTTACAGCAATCCTCATTCCTCAGATTATATTATATTCCTCAGATTATAGGCGTGAGATAGTGTGCGAGATTAAATTGGTACATTTTGAACATAGTTGGTTGTTGTCATTATGAATATTGAACCACACTTGAATTGTGTAGTCCTGCCACAGTGAACTAATTTTTTCTGGTTTGTGATAATATAGAGAGGCTCTGTGGTACAACTTTTACATAAGGTGAAGAGTGGAAGGCCACAGATGAGATGGGGCAGTCTCTAGTTCTGTTCTACCTTTTTTTCCCATTTTGTTTGCGTTTGGGCTATCTTTTCTTTGGTTTCTCCCCCCCCCCTTTTTTTCTGCGATAGGTTCTCACTGTGGCCTCAGATTCAGAAATATTCTTTTACCTCTGTCTTCTTTAAGTGCTGAAAGTAAAGGCATGTACTACCACTCCTGGCTCACTTGGCATTTCTTTTCTTCCTTTTTAAAAAGAATTGTTATTTACTTATTTAAAAGAGAGAGAGAAGGCCAGGTCGCTGTGAATTTGAGGCCACCCTGAGATAACAGTGAATTCTAGGTCAGCCTGAGCTAGAGTGAGACCCTACCTCGAAAAAATAAAATAAAATAAAATAAAATAAATAAATAAATAAATAAAAGAGAGAGAGAGAGCCACTGCAAACAAACTCCAGATGCATGTGCCATCTTGTGTATCTGGCTTACATGGGTCCTGGGAATTGAACCTGAGTCCCTAGGCTTCACAGGCAAGTGTCTTAACCACTAAGCCATCTCTCTAGCCCCTTTATTCTTTTATTTAAAATTTTTATTTATTATTTACTAATTTGAGAGAGGCAGATAGAGAGAATGGGCACACCAGGGCCTCTAGCCACTGCAAACAAACTCCAGATGCATGTGCCACCTGTGCCTCTGGTTTACGTGGGTACTGGGGAATTGAACCTAGGTCCTTAGGCTTCACAGGCAAGCTCTTTAACCACTAAGCCATCCCTCTAGTCCCTCTTTTACTTTTAAAGTTTTTAAAAATTGATTATTTAATTTGAGAGAGTCAGAGCGAGAGACATAGAGAATGGGCACACCAGGGCCTCCAGCCACTGCAAACGAACTCCAGACTCATGTGCCACCTTGTACATCTGGCTCATGTGGGTCTAGGGAAGCAAACCTGAGTCCCTTGGCTTTGCAGGTGAATGGCTTAACCGCTAATCCATCCCTCCAGCTCTCTTTTACTTTTTTTAATTTTTATTTTTGTAAAAATACTTATTTACTTGAGAGAAAAAGAGGGTATGGGCGTACCAGGCCTTCTTGCCACTGGAACTCCAGCTTGTGCATCTGGCTTTACATGGGTATTGGGGAATTGAACCCAGGACATTAAGCTTTGAAAGCAAGCACTAAGCTATTTCCCCAGCTCACAATTCTTTTATTCTTTTGGTTTTTCGAGGAAGGGTCTCACTGTAGTCCAGGCTAACCTGGAATTCACTTTGTAGTCTCAGGGTGGCCTCGAACTCTCAGCAATCCTCCTACCTCTGCCTCCCGAGTGCTGGGATTACAGGCATGCACCACCATGCCCCACCATACATTTCTTTTATTCTTGTGCCTAATACATTATGCTGTCACTACTGGTAATTTTGCTAAAGCATCACAATGCCCATTTATTTCTTTGTCATTTACACCTGTATTCCATTTGCCACTATGTTTATGTGTATGTATAGTGCTTGGGATTGACCTCAGAGCTGTGTGCATTCAAAGAACTTTTTTTTTTTTTTTTTTTTGGTTTTTGCGAGTTAGGGTCTCACTCTGGTCCAGGCTGACCTGGAATTAACTATGTAGTCTCAGGGTGGCCTCGAACTCTTGGCGATCCTCCTACCTCTGCCTCCCAAGTGCTGGGATTAAAGGCGTGCGCCACCACGTCCGGCTCAAAGAACATTTTTAAAAACATTTTATTTTTACTTATTTAAGAGAGAGAGAGAGAATGGGCATGCCAGGGCTTCCAGCTGCTGCAAACGAACTCCAGGCACATGTGCCACCTTATGCATCTAGCTTATGTGGGAATCGAACCTGGGTCCTTTGGCTTTGCAACAAGCAACTTAACCACTAAGCCATATCTCCAGCCCTCAATGAACATTTTGATTATTGTCTTTAGAGAAAGGTAATGGTTAGCACTGTAGTTGGGCGTGGTGGTGCACATATTTAATCCCAGCACTCAGGAGGCAGAGGTAGGAGGATCACCATAAGTTCAAGGCCACCCTGAGACTACATAGTGAATTCCAGGTCAGTCTGGACTAGAGTGAAACCCTACCTTGGGAAAAAAAAAAGGTAATGGTTAGCACTGTGGACTCTGATTATTGTCTTAGCATTTCTGTCCATTTATCTATTTGCAAGCAGAGAGAGAAAGAGAATGGGTGCACCAGGGCCTCCTGCCACTGCAAACAAAGTCCACATGCATGTGCCACTTTATGCATCTGGCTTTATGTGGGTATTGGGGAATTGAACTCTGGCTATCAGGCTTTGCAAGCAAGTGCCTTCACTGCTGAGCCCTCTCTCCAACCCTCCCTCTCTGCTTCTTGTTTTTTTGAGACCTAGTCTCATTCTATAGTCCAGGCTAGCCTAGAACTCACTATGTAGCTCAGACTGCTTCTAACTTGGTATAATTCTTCTGCTTCAGCTTCTTGAGTGCTAAGATTATAAGTAATGCATCAATTCTCCTGTCTCTGTTTTTATTTTTATTTTTTATTTATTTTTTATTTTTTTGTTTTTTTCGAGGTAGGGTCTCACTCTGGCCCAGGCTGACCTGGAATTCACTATGTAGTCTCAGGGTGGCCTCGAACTCACGGTGATCCTCCTACCTCTGCCTCCCGAGTGCTGGGATTAAAGGCGTGCGCCACCATGCCCGGCTCCGTCTCTGTTTTTAATTTTTTTTCTTTTGGAATTCTAGTATATAGACAGATTAATACTGTTTGATGTTCATATGATAATTTGCTCGTTTTATTGACTAGACTTAGGACTAATGAAGCTAGAGAGCAACAAGCTTCATTTTCCTTTTATTATGATTATTATTTCAGAAAAAGAGAGAATGAATATGAGCACACCAGGGCAGAGGCTTTACATGGTACTGGGGCAGCAAATCTAGGCCATTGGGCTTCGCCAACAAGAATCTTTAAACCACCTTAACCATCTCCCCCCAACCCTCCATTTTCCTTCCTTTCTTTTTTGTAGCCCAGGCTGACTTGGTATTCATTCTGTAGTCCCAGGCTGGGGCTGGAACTCACAGCAATCTGCCTACATCTGCCTCTCAAGTGCTGGGATTTAATGCATGCTCCATCATCTTGGCTTTTAGTTTTTGTTTTTGTTTTTCTCTCATGGCGATCCTCCTACCTCTGCCTGCTGAGTGCTGGGATTAAAGGCATGCACCATCACACCCAGCTGCCCATTTTCCTTTCTTTTCTAAAAGAAAATAATTAATTAATTAATTAATTAATTTGTCAGATAAAGAGAGAGAGAGAATATGGGCGCGTCAGGACCTCCAGTCACTGCAAACGAACTCCAGATGCATGCGCCCCTTGTTCATCTGGCTTATGTGGGTCCTGGGGAATTGAACCAGGATCCTTAGGCTTCGCAGGCAAACGCTTTAACCACTAAGATATTTCTTCAGCCCCCATTTTCCTTTCTTAATAGTTGACTGAATTTCTTAGAGCTTCTCTGTGTATAATTTTTGTGGTTTTACTTTTGTCAGGCATTTGAGAACAACCTTTTTCGTGCTCCAATTTATCTTCATAAGATGCCAGAAACTGACTTCCTAATCATTCGAACAAGACAGTGTTACTATATTCGGGAATTAGTGGACATTTTTGTGGTTGGCCAGCAGTGCCCCCTGTTTGAAGTTCCTGGTCCTAACTCCAAAAGGGCCAATACACACATTCGAGACTTTCTACAGGTAAGGTGGGTGTATGGTGTGGGTCAAGATGTACATAAAAACTTTGTATGGAATTAGAGGCACATTAAGAAATATGAAAACAAGCTGGGTGTGGTGGCGCATGCCTTTAATCCCAGCACTTAGGAGGCAGATGTAGGAGGATCGCCGAGAGTTTGAGGCCACCCTGAGACTACATAGTTAATTCCAGGTCAGCCTGGACCAGAGTGAGACCCTACCTCGAAAAAAAAAAAAGAAATATGAAAACAGCTGGCCATGGTGGTATATGCCTTTCATCCCAGGACTAGGGAGGCAGAGGTAGGAGGATTGCCATGAGTTGGAGGCCAGCCTGAGACTACATAGTGAATTCCAGGTCAGTGTGGGCTAGAGTAAGACCTTACCTCGAAAAAAATAAACAAAAAAAAATATGAAAACACAAAATTTAGTGAGGGAAAGTGACACTAGTGAAGACTTTATCTTTTAGCTAATAAAATTTATTTGGTTTATTTGACAGGTTTTTATTTACCGCCTCTTTTGGAAGAGTAAAGATAGACCACGGAGGATCCGAATGGAAGATATTAAAAAAGCCTTTCCATCACATTCAGAAAGCAGCATCAGGAAGAGGCTGAAGCTCTGCGCTGACTTCAAACGTACAGGTTATCAGTGTGACTTGTTTTCTCTATAATTTTCTCATAAGTCCAAAGAATTAATGTCTTTCAGCTAAAGAATAAGCATATAGCTAATAAAATAGAAATTGATGACAATCAAAAGAACATGCTGCTGGGTGTGGTGGCGCATGCCTTTAATCCCAGCACTTGGGAGGCTGAGGTAGGAGGATTGCTGTGAGTTCGAGGCCAGCCTGAGACTACATTTTGAGTTCTAGGTCAGCCTGGATTAGAGCAAGACCCTACCTCGAAGAAAAAAGAAGATACCACATTATGTAATTTTAATTTTTTTTAAATTGGTTACTAGGAAATTCAGTGTGATTGTTGGGTGTGAGGGAAACCTGGCAGCAGGGCTTCTCTTAACTAGTCATGCTAACTAGCTAGGCCTGTTTCCTACCTATGGCATTGCTTGGCTAAGTGTCAGTTTACTGTTCTTTTGCTATTGACAGTTTTTCTGTATCTATTCCAGGGATGGACTCAAACTGGTGGGTGCTGAAGTCTGATTTTCGTTTACCAACAGAAGAGGAAATTAGAGCTATGGTATCACCAGAGCAATGCTGTGCTTATTATAGCATGGTAGCTGCAGAGCAGCGACTGAAAGTGAGCACCTTCTTTTTAAACACTGCTTAATGCTTGTGGTTATTTTTAGAGAGATGGAGAAGACTTAGTTGTTTGTTTGAGAGTATGGGTGTACTAGGGTCTCCTTCCATTGCATATATGACCTAAAAATACATGCCCCATTTTGTGCATCTGGCTTTACATGGTATTGGGGAGTTGAACCTGTCAGCTTTAAGCAAATGTCTTTAACTTCAGAGCCATCTCTCCGGCCCCAGATTTTTATTAGTTTAAAATATTCAAACTTTATGAGGTAATATGTATCCCAGGCTGACCTTGAAATTGTTATATAGCTTATCTGATCCTCCTGTTTCCTCACCTCTGAAGTACTGGGATTACAGGCATATGCCACCAAACCAGGTTTTATACTGTAGTGAGCATTTCCTGCATGCTAGGAAAGCACTATAGTGAATGAGCTACATCCCTAGTCCTTTGTTCTACTTTGAAAAGAGTTGCTCATCAGGTCTGGAGAGCTGGCTTAGATGTTAAACGCTTGCTTGTGAAGCCTAAGGACCCCAGTTCGAGGCTTGATTCCCCAGCACTCTCGTAAGCCAGATGCAGGAGGGGCGCATGCATTTGGAGTTTGTTTGCAGTGGCTGGAGGCCCTGGCATGCCCATTCTCTATCTACCTGCCTCTTTGTCTGTTGCTCTCAAATAAATAAATAAAAATAAACAAAGAAAAATTGAAAGAGTTGCTCATCCATTTTGGTGGTGACTTCTTTGCAAAACAAGCAGGGAAATACTTTTCAACTTCCCAGGTAGGTAGAGATGAAATGATGGGGAGTCCAAATAGAAAAGGTTCAATTGTGGTAGGAAAGGACAGCTCTCTCTTAAGGTTTTTTTTTTTTTTTGGTTTTTCGAGGTAGGGTCTCCCTCTGGTCCAGGCTGACCTAGAATTAACTATGTAGTCTCAGGGTGGCCTCGAACTCTTGGCAATCCTCCTACCTCTGCCTCCCAAGTGCTGGGATTAAAGGCGTGCACCACCACGCCCGGCTTCTCTTAAGGTTTTTGTGTGTGTTTTTGTTTGAAGCAGGGTCTCACTCTGGTCTAGGATGACCTTGAACTCACTCTGTATCCCATGCTGGCCTCAAACTCAGAGTGAACTTCCACACCTGACATCACTCTTAAATTTTTAATATCTTTTTTTTTTAAGATTTATTTTTATTTATTTACTTATTTGAGACAGAGAGAGGAGGAGAGACAGAGAGAATGGGTGAGCCAGGGCCTCTAGCCACTGCATACGAACTCCAGACTCAAGTGCCATTTTTTGCATCTGGCTTACGTGGGACCTGGAGAATCGAACTGGGGTCCTTAGGCTTCTCAGGCATGCACCTTAACTGCTAAGCCATCTCTCCAGCCCTTAAATACTTTTTTTTTTTTTTTGGTTTGCCAGGGTAGAATCTTACTCTAGCCCAGACTGACCTGGAATTCACTCTGTATTCTGAGGGTGGCATTGAACTCTGGGCGATCCTCCTACCTCTGCCTCCCTAATGCTGGGATTAAAGACTTGTGCCACCACGCCCAGCTCTTCAATACTTTTTTTTTTAAAGATTTTATTTTTATTTATTTACTTATTAGAGACAGAGAAAGGGGGAGAAAGAGAGAGAAAGACAAGAGAGAGAGAGGGAGAGAATGGGCACGCCAGGGCCTGCAGCCATTGCATATGAATGCCAGATGCATGTGCCCCCTTGTGCATCTGGCTTATTTGGGTACTGGAGAATCGAGCCTTGAACCGGGGTCCTTAGGCTTCACAGGTAAGCGCTTAACCACTAAGCCATCTCTCCAGCCCTTCAATACTTTTTTTAAGGAAGGGTTTCAGTCCAGCCCAGGCTGACCTGGAACTACTCCAGACTGACCTCAAAGTCACAGTGATCCTCCTACTTCTGCTTCCCAACTGCTGGGATTAAAGGCAAGTGCCACCACTCCCAGCTTAAAAAATATTTTTATTGGGCTGGAGGAATGCCATAGCGGTTAAGGTGTTTGCCTGCAAAGCCAAGGACCTAGGTTTGATTCCCCAGGACCCACATTAGCCAGATGCACAAGGGGACACATGCATTTGGAGCTCATTTGCAGTGACTGGAGGCCCTGATGCACCCATTCTCTCTCTCTCTTCCTCTGTCAAATAAATAAATGTTAGTAAATAAAAAATATTTTTATTGCCAGGTATGGTGGCACACACTTTTAATCTCAGCACTTGGGAGGCAGAGGTAGGAGGATCGCCATGAGTTTGAGGCCACCCTGAGACTACATAGTGAGTTTCAGGTCAGCCTAGGCTAGAGTGAAACCCTACCTTGAAAAAACAAATACATATATACATATATACATATATATATATATATATGTATATATATATATGTATATATATATACACACACATATACACACACACACATATATTTGTTTGCAAGCAGAGAGAGACAGAAAAAGGGCATTCCAGGACCTCTTACTGCTGCAAACTCCAGATGCACATGCCACTTTGTGCATCTTGCTTTACGTAGATACTAAGGAATTGAACCTGGGTCATTAGGCTTTGCAAGCAAGCACCTTAATCACTGAGCCATCTATCCAGCCCCACTCTAGTTTTTTTTTTTCTTCTTCTTCTTTTAATTATTATTTTTTTTATTGACAACTTCTATACTTACATACAAAAAACACATGATATTTCCCTCCCCTCCCCCCATTTCACTTTAGAACTCCAATCTCCATCATATCCCCTCCCTCTCTCCATTAGTCTTTCTTTTAATTTGATGTCATCATCTTTTTCTTCTATTTTGAGGGTCTTGCGAAGGTATTGCTAGGCACTGCAAGGTCATGGATATTGAAGCCAATTTCTGTCTGGGCAGTTGCATTGTAAGAAGTCATACCCTTCCTTTGGCTCTTCCATTCTATCTGCCCCCTCTCTTCTTTTTTTTCGAGGTAGGGTCTCACTCAAGCCTGGGCTGACCTGGAACTCACTATGTAGTCTCACAGTGGCCTCGAACTCATGGTGATCCTCCTACCTCTGCCTCCCAAGTGCTGGGATTAAAGGTGTGCACCTCCACTCCCAGCTAACTCTTTAGTTTTTAAATAGGCGGGCCCTATCAAAATATCAGTTTAAGTTCTTTGAAAACTCTTTAATTTAATTAATTAATTAATTAATTTATTTATTTATTTATTTATTTATTGGTTTTTCGAGGTAGGGTCTCACTCTAGCCTAGGCTGACCTGGAATCACTATGTATTTTTAGGCTGGCCTTAAATTCACAGCAATGCTCCTCATCCTCCTACCTCTGCCTCCCGAGTGCTAGGATTAAAGGCGTGTACCACCATGCCTGGCTGAAAATTCCTTTTTATGTCTCTTAGGGGTGGGAGTCAGTGCCTCACACATGATAGGCAAATATTCTACCACTGAGCAACATCTCTAGCTCATAAATTCCAAGGAATTTGGCATGTTTTCTAATGATTTAAGGATATACAATGGTAATGTATATATTGAAGACTTTATAGAAGCTATCTTTTATGCAAAATATGCTTTGGCATTCTGTATTTAGTATTCAGTATAACTTGTGTTTTTTCCTGTAGATTTGTTTATGTATTGAATTACCCTCTTTCAGGATGCTGGCTATGGAGAGAAATCCTTTTTTGCCCCTGAAGAAGAAAATGAAGAAGATTTTCAGATGAAGATTGATGATGAAGTAAGGCTTTACAAATTATGTTTGGTTATTTTTTTTTTTTTTTTTTTTTTTTTTTTTTTTTTTTTTTTTTTTTTTTTTTTTTTTTTTTTTTGGTTTTTCGAGGTAGGGTCTCACTCTGGTCCAGGCTGACCTGGAATTAACTATGTACTCTCAGGGTGGCCTCGAACTCTCAGCAATCCTCCTACCTCTGCCTCCCAAGTGCTGGGATTAAAGGCGTGCGCCACCACGCCCGGCTTGTTTTGTTTTTTGAGGTAGGGTCTCACTCTAGCCCAGCCTGACCTGAAATTCACTATGTAGTCTCAGGGTTGCCTTGAACTCAGGGCTATCCTCCTACCTCTGCCTCCTGAGTGCTGGGATTAAAGGCATGTGCCACCATCCCAAGCCACAAATTATGTTTTTTGAGACAACATCTTGCTCTCTAACCAAGGCTGGCCTAGAGTTAAAAATCCTTCTGTTGTTTTGTTTGTTTGTTTGTTTCTAGGTAGAGTCTCGCTCTAGCCCAGGCAGACCTGGCATGCACTCTGTAGCTCCAAGGTGGCTTTGAACTTACAGTAACCCTCCTACTTCTGACTCCTGATCAAAATCCTGCTTCTCTTTCTTAAGTGATGAAAATACGTATTTGTATCACCATGCCCAGCAACATTCTTTTTTTTAATCAGTGTATCTTAATTCTCATTCATCCCTTTTTTATTTGAGAGATAATATGAATGGGTGTGCCAGGTCCTCTAGCCACTACAAATGAACTCTAGACACATGTATCACCTTGTGCATCTGGCTTTATGTGGGTACTGGCAAATTGAACCTGGGTCCTTTAGCTTTGCCTGTGAATGCCTTAATCACTAAGCCATCTCTCATTCACCCTTTTTATGGTTTGTCAAGTTATGGTCTCACTCTAGCCCAAGCTGACCTGGAATTCACTATGTAGTCTCAGGCTGGCCTTGAACTCACAGCGATTCTTCTACCTCTGCCTCCCGAGTGCTGGGATTAAAGGCATGCACCACCACACCAAGTTTTTTTTCTTATTTATTCATTGGAAAGAGAGAGAAAGTGAGCAAGAGAGAGAGAATGGGGATACCAGGGCCTCCAGCCACTACAAACAAATTCCAGATATATGTGCCACCTTGTGTATCTGGCTTAGATGGGTCCTGGGGAATCAAACCTGAGTGCTTAGCTTTCGTAGGCAAGTGCCTTAACCGCTAAGCCATCTCTCCAGCCCTCATTCAGCTTTTTTAAAGAAAGTTTTATTGATATAAAATTGACATTTAATAATGTTTACAGGGCTGGAGAGATGGCTTGAATGGTTAAGGCGCTTGCCTGCAAAGCCTAAGGACCCATGTCCCATGTAAGCCAGATGCAAAGGTGAGAGAAATGCAAGGTTGCACATGCCCACTAGGTGGTGCAAGCATCTGGAGTTTAATTGCCATGGCTGAGGCCCTGGTGCACCATTTCTCTCTCTCATTCTCTCAAAAATAATAAATAAATAAAGCTGTACATATAATAAATGCAGTGGAACATGTTTGTAATCTTAGCTCTTGTAAGGTAGAGGCTAGAGGATCATGAGTTCAAGGGCATCCTTGGCTACATAGTGGATTCTAAGCCAGTCTGGCTTACATAAGACCCTGTGTGTGTGTGTGTGTGTGTGTATTTTACATAGGTTATAATGTGTTTGATATTTTGATGTATGTTTACATTTATGAATTCCTCACTGTAAGATGAGTGTATCTGTCATCTTATTTCAAGGTAGGGTCTCAGTCTAGCCCAGTCTGACCTGGAATATATTTTTATTTATTTGTATATCGTGTGTGTGTGTGTGTGTGTGTGTGTGTGTGGGCAAGTCAGGGTCATTTGCCACTGTAAATGAATGCCAGATACATGAATCACTTTCTGTGTCTGGCTTTATTTGGGTACTGTGGAAATTGAACCCAGGCCAGCAGGTTTTGCAAGCAAGCACCTTTAACTGCTGAGCCATTTCCCAGCCCAGAAGTTGTCTCCCCACCTCCAGATAGGATCTCACTCTAGCCCAGGCTGACCTGGAACTCACTTTGTGTAGCCTAAGGGTGGACTCAGACTCCCAGAGATCCTCCTACCTATGCCTCCTAAGTGCTGGGATAGTAGTGTGTGCCACCATGCCCTGTTGTTATTTTTTTATGTTTGATGCAGAGCTTCACTATATCTCGGGAACTTGAAGTATATCCCATGCTGTCCTCAAACGCAAGGTCTTCCTGCCTTGGCCTTATTAGTACTGAGATTATAGGTGTGTGCCACCATGCCAGGCACACTCAAAAATTTATTTGTGCCCTTTTGAATTATTTTATTTATTTGAGAGAGAGACTGGGAAGGCCAGGACCTTCAGCCTCTGCAGTTGAACTTCAGACAATTAAAACACTTTGTGCATCTGGCTTACATGGGTCCTGGGGAATTGAATCTGGGTCCTTTGGCTTTGTAGGCAAGTGCCTTAATCACTAAGCCATTTCTTCAGCCCCATGATTTTTTTCCATTTCTTTTTTCAAGACAGGGTCTTGCTCTAGCCCAGGCTGACCTGGAATTCAGTATGTAGTCTCAGGCTGGCTTTGAACTCACGGCAACCCTCCTACCTCTACCTCCTGAGTGCTGGGATTAAAGGCGTACACCACCAAGCCTGGCTTCCCCCATGATTTTTTAATGAATACATATATTTTTGAAATATTTCATTTATTTACTAGAGAGAGAGAGAAATGGGAGTAACAGGGCCTGTTGCCACTGCAAATGAATTCCAGATACATGTGTTACTCTATGCATCTAGCTATTATGTGAGTGTCAGGGAATTGAACCAGGCCATTAGGCTTTCCAAACAAGCACTTTAACAGCTGAGCCTTCTCTCCAGCCCAAATATTTTAATTATTATTTGCAAGCAGAGGCAGAAAGAATGAGCATGCCAGACCCTCCAGGCACTGCAGACAAACTCTCGATGCATGCGCCACTCTGTACATCTGGCTTTACATGGGTACTGGAGAATCAAACCTGGATCATTACGCTTTGCAGATGTAGACATCCTCAGGTTGCTGGGATGAACCTACAAACAAAGCATAGTTTATGGGAGGAATGACATTCATTTGAAGCTTACAGATCCAGGGGAAGTTCCATAATGGTGAGAAAAAGAAAACCCCTACCAAAAGCAAGAGCAAAAAAAAAAAGCATCAGGGAACCCAGACAGAATTCAAGCCCTTTGCATATCTTAAGCTTGGATTCAAATCTGCTCCCGTTGACACTTCCTTTGGCCAGGTATCTGGAAATCCAAAAAGCTTTAATAAAGCTCATGAATCTATTGGGGGACTTCCATTCAAACCACCACAGTAGGCAAGTGCCATAACTGCTGAGCCATCTCTCCATTCCCTTTGAATATATGTATGTATGTATGTATGTATTTACTTACTTACTTACTTACTTATTTTGGTTTTTTGAGGTAGGATCTCACACTAGCCCAAGTTGACCTGGAATTCTCTATGTGACCACTCATAGTGATCCTCCTACCTCTGCCTCCCAAGTGCTGGGCCTAAAGGCATGCACCACCATGCTCGGCTTCCTCATCTTTTATGATGCTTAAGCCCTTCCTACTGTGCTAACAAGACACCTCCATGTCTTTTAAAACTGAAAAAACTCCATACCCATGAAATAAAAGTTTATTATTTCTCCTTTCCCCAGACACTAACAAATACCAGGAACACTGGTCTACTTTTGTGAATTTCACACCTTAATTATCTCAGATTTGGTGGCTGGTGTGATAGGTTGTATTTTTTTTCTAAGCAGTATCTCATGTAGTCCAGGCTGGCCTCAAATTTACTATTTGAGTGAGGATGACCTTGAATTGTGTAATCCTTCTTTTACCTCCCAAATGATGGAATTACATTTTCTTGAAAGTTTTCTGCTATATTTTCTTCAAAGAGCATTGTTGTTTTACTCTTATGTTAGGTCTTTGAGCCAGGCATGGTGGCAGGGGTAGGAGGATCACCATGAGTTCGAGGCCACCCTGAAACTACATAGTGAATTCCAGGTCAGCCTGAGCTAGAGTGAGACCCTACCTCGGAAAACAAACTAACAAACATTAGGTCTTTGATTGTTTTGAGTTTCTTTGTATGCTGAAACTAAGCTTCTAAGTACATTATTTTGCACAGGAATCTCTCATTTCCACAGCACCACTGGGTGAAAATGCAGGTGGTTGTATTGGTAGCTTCTTCCCTTCCCTCTTCCCTTCCCTCTTCCCTTCCTTCTTCCTTTTTCTCTTTCCGTCCCCTTCCCTTCTCTTCTCCCAAGACAGGTATTATGTGTCCCAGGTTATCTTCAAACTTAGTATGATCCTCCTGTCTGCAGCTCTCAAGTGCCATCATACTCAGTTTTATGCCATGCTGGGAACTGAACCCATGGCTTCATGCATGGTATGCAAACACCTTACCAAATGAGTTCTATCCCAAGCCCATCTCTTTTTTAAACTTATTTATGAGGGAGCAAGAAGGGTAGAGGCAGAGAGAGAGAATGGGCATACCAGGGTCTCAGGCCACTGCAGACATACTCCAGATGCATGTACCACTTTGTGACACATCTGGCTTTACATGGGTACTGGGGAATCCAACTCCTGTCATTAGGCTTTGCATGCACATACCTTAACTGCTGAGGCAGCTCTCCAGCCCATGTTTTGCTTTTTTATTTTTTTCATTTTACTTTTTTAGAGTTTCATTGTTGTTTTTTTCAGGGCAGGGTCTCATTGTATCCCTATATTACCTGGAACTTACTCTGTAGTCCCAGGCTGGCCCCAAACTCTTAGCAATTTGACTACCTCTGCCTCCCTAGTACTGGGATTACAGATGTGTGCCACCATGCCAGGCTTTTGATTATTTATGTATGTATGTATGTGTGTATTTATTTATGAGAGAGAGAAAGAATGGGCTCACCAGGGCCTCCAGCCACTGCTAATGAACTCCAGATGCATGTGCCACCCTGTGCCTTTTGCTTACATGGGTACTGGGTAGTTGAACCTGGGTTCTTTGGCTTTGCAGGCAAGTGCCTTAACTGCTAAGCCATCTCTCCAGCCCTCAATTATTCTTTCAAAGAATTGTTTGGAGCCGGGCGTGGTGGTGCATGCCTTTAATCCCAGCACTCGGGAGGCAGAGGTAGAAGGATCACCAAGTTTGAGGCCACCCTGAGACTACATAGTGAATTCCAGGTAAGCCTGAGCTAGAGTGAGACCCTACCTCGAAAAACAAAAAACAAAGCAAAACAAAAAAAGAATTGTTTGTTTGGGTAACAGAACATTACTTTGTATTCATCTGACTCAAATTCAACCTACTGGCTTTTTTTGGTCCACACACACGTGTGTGTGTTGTGCATGTGTGTGTTCATGTTCACGTGTGCATATGGAGGCCAGAGGACAACCTTGGGTGTCATCCTTAGTAACACTGTCAGTCTTATTTGAGACAGGTTCTCACTTGCCTGAAGCACATGAGTTAGGCTAGACTAGCTAGCCAGTGAGCCCTAGATACCCCCACCTGTCTGTTCTTCCCCTGACCTAAGATTATAGGCACCTGCAATCATGTCCAGCATTTTGCATGGGTTCTGGGAATCAAACTCAGGTCCTCATGCCTGTATGGCAAGCACTTTACATACTGAGCTATCTCCCCAATTTCATGGATAGTGAAGATTTTGGGTAAAATTGTGACTTGCCAATTGGCCAGTTATTTGCCAGATTTGGATTCTAGGAAGGTGATTCAAGATTTGAGGGCTACAAAGATTCATGTAGTAAGGACTGTGTGAACCTTTTGCAGAAGTCCAAGATTTTTAATGTTTAATGATAAGGTCACATTTAGCCCAAGCTGGCCTGCACTAGTTATATAGTGAAGGCTGGCCTTGAATAGTGCTGGGATTATAGGCATCAATTATCATCACACCTGGCTTTTTATTTTTTTTTCCAGGTAGGGTCTCACTCTAGCCCAGGCTGACCTGGAATTCACTATGTAGTCTCAGGGAGACTTGGAACTCATGGCAGTCCTCTTACCTCTGCCTCCTGAGTCTTGAGATTAAAGGTGTGCACTGCTACGCCTGGATTGTGTGATCTTTTTCTTTTTCTTTCTTTTTTTTCTGGGAGAGAGAGAGGGAGAGAATAGATGCACCAGGGCCTCCAGCCACTGCAAATGAACTCCAAATGCATATGTCCTCTTGTGTATCTGGCTTACGTGGGCCCTGGAGAATTGAACCTGGATCCTTTGGCTTTGTAGGCATATGCCTTAACTGCTAAGCCATCTCTCCAGCTATATTAGATGCTATTTTATGAATTACTTGAAAATTTAAAAAGTATTGTACTTTAGTAGAATTGTGGGATTGGAGTAAAAATTGAAATTGAATATATTTATATATATATATTTTTGGTTTTGCAAGGTAGAGTCTCACTCTGGTCCAGACTGACCTGGAATTAACTATGTAGTCTCAGGGTGGCCTCAAACTCTCGGTGATCCTCCTACCTCTGCCTCCCGAGTGCTGGGATTAAAGGTGTGCGTCACCATGCCCGGTGAAATTGAATATAAATTAAGAAATTTGTTGAAAGCAAATGGTGTTGTACACCTTTAATCCCAGCACTCTGGAGACTGAGGTAGAAGGATAACCTTGAGTTTGAGGCTAACCTGAGACTGCATAACTCAGTTGGTAAAGTACTTGCCTACCATGTAGGAGACCCTAGATTTGATCCTCCTCACAGTATAAAAAGTTTGGTAACACATATCTGTAATCCTAGGTCCCTGGAGATGGAAGGAATAGGATCAGAAGTTCAGGGTCATATTTCAGCTATATATGGAGTTCCAGACAAGCCAGGACTAGAGACCCTGTTTCAAAAAAAATGCCATTTGAGGGCTGGAGAGATGGCTTAGTGGTTAAGCCACCTGCAAATCCAAAGGACCCAGGTTCGATTTCCCAGTACTCATGTAAACCAGATGCACAAGGTGTCTATAGTTTGCAGCTCTAAAGACCCAGTCTCTCTCTATCTGCCTTCATCTCTCTACTTCTCTCTCTCAAATAAAGTAAATAAATAAAAAATACCATTTGAACATTTGAATGATAAGTTCAGTCATCATAGCTTTGAACACCATGAGGATAGGACAATACTATCTTTAAGAACACTCAGTGAAGCCCACCATTTCTCATGTTTTATATCCTAGTTGTGCTCTTGACTTCTATTTAATATCATGATCTAAGTACATAGAAGAGAACAGAACATTGTAGAGACATCTTTAACTTGATATTTGGACAACTTAAAGTATGAAAAATGTTCAGTATAATCATTCTGTACATCTAAGTAGTGGTTAGGCATGGAGTAAATACTCCATATATTCCTGATAATCTTTTTCTGTACCTTAGGTTCGCACTGCTCCTTGGAATACCACAAGAGCTTTCATTGCTGCCATGAAGGGCAAATGTCTCCTAGAAGTGACTGGAGTGGCAGATCCTACAGGCTGTGGTGAAGGGTTTTCCTATGTGAAGATTCCAAACAAACCAACACAGCAGAAGGTGAGACTATTTGAATTTCTAGGAGATAAACCATAAGAGGAAGAAATGGCCAGGCGTGGTGGTGCACACCTTTATTCCCAGCACTCGGGAGGCAGAGGTAGGAGGATCGCCATGAGTTCGAGGCCACCCTGAGACTACATAGTGAATTCCAGGGCAGCCTGGACTAGAGTGAGAACCTACCTCAAAAAACCAAAAACAAAGAAAGAGGAAGAAATGAGGATTGAGGAGTAGAAATGAATAGAGCCTGGAATGTGGTTGATTTGGCAGAATGACATAGATACCTAAAGTAAGGAATTCATCCTACTATTCACACTTGTTTTTCTTTGAGGCAGGATGATAAGGAGCCTCAGCCAGTGAAGAAGACAGTGACAGGAACAGATGCAGATCTTCGTCGCCTTTCTCTAAAAAACGCCAAGCAACTTCTTCGTAAATTTGGTGTACCTGAGGAAGAGGTGGGTAAAGAAGAAGTAAACTTAGGTGCTAAAGAAGAAGTAAACTTAGGGGCTCAGAAATGCTTTGTATATAAAGACTAGGAAGTGGATGTAAAGAACTATCTGAGTTTCTATGTGATTTAGATCATGATAGTTCCCCAAACTTTCTGTTTAATCTGCTTTAAGATGAATTTTTTTTTTTTCTGTTTTGGTCTATGACTCTAATCATGGCCCTTTTTTGTCTTTTGAAATTCCCAAATTACTTGTGTATATATAGTTGTATGTTTGTCTCATAGATTAAAAAGTTGTCTCGCTGGGAAGTTATTGATGTGGTACGCACGATGTCAACAGAGCAGGCTCGCTCTGGAGAAGGGCCCATGAGTAAATTTGCCCGTGGATCAAGGTTTTCTGTGGCTGAACATCAAGAACGTTACAAAGAGGAATGCCAGCGTATCTTTGATCTACAGAACAAGTATGTTGTTTCAGTGCTTTTTAAAAGTGTAGGTCAAAAAGCAGAGGGGCACTTTTCAATTAGTTTTGTTTTTGAGGTGCTAAAGATTGAACTAACAGTCTTGCACCAACCAGGCAAATGTTCTGTCACTGAGATTTTTCTCTAGCCCCCAGATACTGTTTTTTAACGTTTTATTGACAAGTTCCTTACGTATAGATATTATATTGTGATGATATTCTCCTCCTTCCACACATTTCCCCCCTCCCAAATTCCCCCTCCAGTGAATCCCTTGTTTTCCAAATGGTGTTTCTTTTATTTTGATGTCATCATTTTTCCCCTCCTATTGTGCAGGTCTTGTGTAGGTAGTATCAGCCACTGTAAAGTCATGAATACCATGACCACTTTGTATCTGGAAGAATTATTGCAAAACATTTCTTTTTGCTCTTACATTCTTTCTGCCACCTCTTCTACAATGGTCCTGAGCCTGTTTTTGGCTTAAACCTTTTTTAAAAAATATTTTAGTTTTATTTATTAGAGAGAGAGATAATGGACATACCAGGGTCTCTAGCCACTGCAAAGGAACTCCAGATGCATGCACCACCATGTGCATCAGGCTTATGTGGGATCTGGAAAATCGAACCTGGGTCCTTAGGCTTTACTGGCAAGTACCTTAACCACTAAGCCAGCTCTCCAGCCCGGCTTAAATCTTTTGGGGGGCTGGAGAGATGGCTCAGCAGTTAAGGCTCTTGCCTACAAAGTCTAAGGACTTAGGTTTAATTCCCCAGTACTCATGTAAGCCAGATGCTGAAAGTGGCACATGCATCTGGAGTTCTTTGCAGTGGCTGGAGGCCCTGGTGTGCCTGCTCTCTATCTACCCCCCCCCCATCTCTGTCAAATAAATAAATAAATAAAATATTTTTATATTTTATTTTTTAAATTTATTTATTTGACAGAGAGAGAGAATGGGTGCTCCAGGGCTTCTAGCCACTGCAAATGAACTCCAGATGCATGTGCCCCCTTGTACATCTGGCTAATGTGGGTCCTGGGGAATCGAACCTGGGTCCTTTGGCTTTGCAGGCAAACATCTTAATTGCTAAGCCATCCCTCCAGTCCTAAAATACTTTTAAGAAATATTCATGGGGCTATGAAGATAGCACATTTGGTAAAGTCCTTGCCTTGCAAGCATGAGGACCTGGATTAGATCTCAGACTCACATAAACGTGCTGGGTGTGGTGGCACACACTTCTAATGCCAGTGCTGGGGAGGAGGGAAGCTGATCTCTGGGGCTTGCTGGCTGGCCAGTCCTAATTGGTGAACTCCAAGCCAAAGAAAGACCCTGTCTAAAAGAAAAAGGTAGCAGGGCGTGGTGGTGCATGCCTTTAATCCCAGTACTTGGGAGGCAGAGGTAGGAGGATTGCCATGAGTTCGAGGCCACTCTGAGACTACAGAATGAATTCCAGGTCAGCCTGGGCTAGAGTGAGACCCTTACCTCAACCCCCCCCCAAAAAAAAGTAAAAAGTAGATGACGTACCTGAGGTTTTTAATCTTCCCTCCACTCGCATGCCCACATTCTCCAGGGTCTCACTCTAGCCCATACTGACCTGGAATTTACTCTGTAGTCTCAGGGTGGCCTCGAACTCACGGCAATCCTCCTACCTCTGCCTCCCAAGTGCTGGGATTAAAGGCATGTGCCACCATGCCCGGCCTGTGTATGCCTTTTTAAGGTTGGTTTCCCAATTTTCTACTTTTTGTTTGCAATCCAGTTTCTTTCTACACTTTTTTTTTTCTTTCGGTTTTTCGAGGTAGGGTTTCACTCTAGCTCAGGCTGACCTGGAATTCACTCTGTAGTCTCAGGGTGGCCTCGAACTCATGGTGATCCTCCTACCTCTGCCTCCCGAGTGCTGGGATTAGAGGCATGCGCCACCACGCCCGGCTCTCTTTCTACACTTTTATATTTCCTTTGTTTTAATTGAATTTTTTTCTCTTGTGAGGGTTTTGTCATCAACTGAAGTCTTATCAACTGACACAGACAGCAGTTCAGCTGAAGATAGTGATTTTGAAGAAATGGGAAAGAATATTGAGAATATGTTGCAGAACAAGAAAACCAGCTCTCAGCTGTCTCGTGAAAGGGAGGAGCAGGAGCGGAAAGAGCTACAACGGATGCTACTTGGTGAGGGTAATGGCTTCACAGACAAGAAAGATGAGGCTCAAAAAAAGGGGCATAGGGCTGGAGAGATGGCTTAGCAGTTAAGGCATTTGGCTGCAAAGCCAAAAGGACTCAGGTTCAATTCCCCAGAACCCACATTAGCCAGATACACAAGGGGGGTGCATGCATCTGGAGTTCATTTGCAGTGGCTGGAGGCCCCGGCGCACCCATTCTCTCTTTCTCCCTCCCTCTTTCTCTGTCAAATAAAGAAATAAATATATCATATTTTTAATAAAGGGACATAAGGGCTGGAGAGATAGCTTAGCGGTAATGCACTTGCCTGCAAAGCCTAAGGACCCAGGTTTTATTCCCCAATACCCACGTAAAGCCAGATACACAAGGTGGCACATGAATCTGGAGTTTATTTGCAGTGGCTAGAGGTCTTGGCACACCCATTATCTCTCTACCTGCCCCCCCCTCAAATAAATAAAATATTAAGAAGGGGCATAAATAGCTACAGACTACAACTGAATCAAAAAGCTGGAGACAAAGTAGGCAATTAGTATAAAAAGCCTGTAAACGAGTTAGTGATTTCTATAAACTGAACACTAGGTTTTGTTTGTTGTGGCAAATTGGAAAGATGCTTTCAATCTATTGTGTCTTCTGTCTGTGTTAGGTGCCTGGCCAAGCCAGGGATACCACTACTATATTTTAAATCAACTTTCTTCTGGACATTCATCCTATAGGGTAAGAGTTTTAAAAATACAGAATCTGACTAGGTGAGGTGCATGCCTATAATCCCAGCCCTTGGAAGGCTGAGTCAGGGCAATTGAGAGTTCAAAGCCAACTTGGGCTACATAGCATGACCCTACCTTTACAGAACCAAAAAATTAAAATATAGAGCCAAGTGTGGTGATACAAGCTTTTACTCCCAGCACCTGGGAGGCAGAAATTGGAAGATCACTGTGAATTCGAGGCCAGTGTGAGACTATGTAGTGAATTCCAGGTCCACCTAGGCTAAAGTGAGACCCTACGTCAAAAAACCAAAATAAATAAAATACATTAAAATAAAAAATAGAATCTGGATTAATTTGCAAGGTTGTCCTTAAATTCTGTAATTACATGTAAAATTCTATACAAGTGTGCATTTTGTGAGAAGTTTCATGGCTTTCAGAAGAATCTTATAGGAGTCTTAGACCCTAAAATTAGTTAAAAATCATCCACTAAAAATTGCACAAGTTGGCTGGGCATGGTAGTGCATGCCTTTAATCCCACACTCGGGAGGCAGAGGTAGGATGATCGCCATGAGTTTAAGGCCACCCTGAGACTACATAATTAATTCCAGGTCAGCCTGGGCCAGAGTGACACCCTACCTCGAAAAACCAATATATACACACACACACACACACACACATATATATTGCAGAAGTTGATGGTGGAGACAGTGGATAATGTCCCCATGGCATTTCGTTTTTTTTTTTTTTCTTTTTTTTTTTTTTTTGGTTTTTTGAGGTAGGGTCTCACTCTAGCTCAGGCTGACCTGGAATCACTATGTAGTCTCAGGGTAGCCTTGAACTCTCAGCGATCCTCCTACCTCCGCCTCCGGAGTGCTGGGATTAAAGGCGTGCGCCACCATGCTCGGCCCCCATGGCATTTCTAACGAGATGCTAAGCTGACAGTTGAACACATGGGTGTAGATACTGAGCAGATAAAATATAAAGATTAATATTCAAGTAACCATTCTCATCCACACTAGTCTTACCTTTGTTTTGCCATCTCTGTAAAAGTTTTGTACAATTTCTTTGTTTTGGTTGCTTTGTCAAGAGAAATTTCCCTTCCAACATTGTGGTCCTCTGGGACTTTACTAATGTGGTCCTGGACCACAGAATCTATAACTATCTACATTTTCACGAGATCCCTAAGGTGGTTCCTATTCAAATTAAACTTTGAAGCCGGGCGTGGTGGCACACATCTTTAATCCCAGCACTTGGGAGGCAGAGGTAGGAGGATTGCCATGAGTTCAAGGCCACCCTGAGAGACATAGTGAATTCCAGGTCAGCCTGAGTTAGAGTGAGACCCTACCTCAAAAAAAAAATTAAACTTTGAGAAGCATATACTAAGTCTTAAAGAATACAGACTTAGGCTGGAGAGATTTGCTCAGCAGTTAAGGCGCTTGCTTGCAAAGCCTGACGGCTAGGGTTCAATTCCCCAGTACCCACTCAAAGCCAGATGCACAAAGTGGTGCATGTGTCTGGGGTTCATTTGCAGTGGCAGGAGGCCCTGGTGCTCCTATTCTTTCTCTCTCTCTGCCAGGTAAGGTGGTACATTCCTTAAAGCCCAGCACTCAGGAGGCTGAGGTAGGATGATCGCTGTGAGTTTGAGGCCAGCCTGAGAGTATATAGTGAATTCCAGGCTAGCCTGGGCTAGTGCCAGATCCTACGTCAGAAAAAGCAAAAAGAAACAGGGCTGGAGAGGTGGCTTAGTGGTTAAGGCACTTGCCTGCAAAGCCAAGGGATCCTGATTTGACTCTCTAGGACCCATGTAAATGAGATGCACAAGGGGTCACATGCATCTGGAGATCATTTACAATGGCTAGAGGCTCTGGCATGCCCATTCTCACTCTCTCTTCTCTCGCTCTACCCCTTTGTCTCAAATAAATAAATAAATAAAATATGTTTAAAAAAAAAACCGCTGGGCATGGTGGCGCTCCCTTTAATCCCAGCACTCAGGAGGCAGAGATAGGAGGATTGCCATGAGTTCGAGGCCACCCTGAGAATTCAGAGTGAATTCCAGGTCAGCGTGAGCTAGAGCAAGACCTTACCTTGAAAAACCAAAAAAGAAAGAAAGAAAGAAAAAAGAAAGAAAGAAAGAAAGAGAAAGAAAGAAAGAGGGAGAGAGAGAAAGAAAGAGAAAGAAAGAAAGAAAGAAAGAAAGAAAGAAAGAAAGAAAGAAAGAAAGAAAGAAAGAAGAAAGAAAGAAAAAGTGTATGTAAGTATAGAAGTTGTCAATAAAAAAAAATTATGGAAAAGAAAAAGAAAAAAGGAAAAATCAGGGTATGCTTTTGGCTATGGGTTTTTTTGTTTTGATTTTTTTTGTTTGTTTGTTTTTCAAGGTAGGGTTTTACCCTAGCCCAGGCTGACCTGGAATTCACTCTGAATTCTCAGGGTGGCCTCGAACTCACGGCAATCCTCCTGCCTCTGCCTCCTGAGTGCTGGGATTAAAGGCTTGAGGTACCACACCTGGGTTTTTTTTTTTTTTTTTTTGAGGTAGGGTCTCACGCTAGCCCAGGCTGACCTCGCACTTACACTATAGTTCCAGGTTGGCCTCGAAGTCATGGCAATCCTCCTACCTCTGTATCCCGAGTGCTGGGATTAAAGGCGTCCTCCACCACACCTGGTTTAGCTGATGGTTTTTGGTAGCATATTGAACATCAATGTCTCCATTCAACCCCAAGAACGTTGTCATATAAGTGATAGGGGGAAATGTTTAGAATTTTTTTTTTCTATCTTGCAGCAGCAGGTTCAGCAGCATCAGGAAATAATCACAGAGATGATGACACAGCTTCTGTGACTAGCCTTAACTCCTCTGCTACTGGCCGCTGTCTGAAGATTTATCGTACATTTCGAGATGAAGATGGGAAGGAGTATGTTCGCTGTGAGACAGTCCGAAAACCAGCCGTTATTGATGCCTATGTGCGTATACGGACCACAAAAGATGAGGAATTTATGTGAGTTTGATTTACCACTTTTGAATGTGGCAGGAAGAATAATAACAATGAGGACAAGAGTATGTGTTTGAGTTGTAGTGACAAATCTATGCAGTTGTCCGTGGAAGTCTGCCATAATGGAAATTTTTCTTGGGTTTGAACAGAGCCAAATCATCAGGAAAATTCCATGTTTGCTACATTTGCATTCTTGTTGTTTTCTTAAAATTCTTAGGGAAACACATACCTATGATATTACCATTCATGAAGATGAAGGAAGGCAGTTACGAGTTCCGGGCTAGTCTAGACTACACAGTGATTTCCAGATAAGCCTGGGCTACAAAGCAAAATTTTCAAAAGAAAAGAAAATCTTAGTGATTACTAAGGACTTAGTCTGGCAGAAGTTCCTCTCTGTAGATGGAGGACTGGTTTCATGGGAGATGTGGAATGGCAGATAGTTTATTTTTATCTTGGATGGATGACTTTGGTTCTGACATGGTAGCTTTTAGGATATTCTTCTTGCTTTAGGTTTGCTTATGGTCCCATGATTTTTTTCCCTCCCTCCCTGTTATTCAGTCGAAAATTTGCCCTTTTTGATGAGCAGCATCGAGAAGAGATGCGAAAAGAACGACGGAGGATTCAAGAGCAACTGAGAAGGCTTAAACGGAATCAGGAAAAGGAAAAGCTTAAGGGTCCTCCTGAGAAAAAACCTAAAAAGATGAAGGAACGCCCTGACTTAAAAGTAAGTATAAAGGCCAAGCGTGGTGGCACATATTTTTAATCCCAGCACTGAGGTAGGGAATCCTTTGCATTCCTGGTGAACCTGAGACTACAGAGTAAGTTCCAGGTAACCCTGGGCTAGAGCAAGACCCTACCTTGAAAAACCACAAAGAAAGAGAGAAAGAAAGAGAAAGAAAAGAAAAGAAGAAAAGGAAAGGAAAGGAAAGGAAAGAAAAAAACATGAGCTTGTTAACAGAAAATCTGGTTCTGGTTCTGCCACTTAATCACTCTATGACCTTAACCTTTCCAAATCTGTTTTCTCTTCTGTAGAATGATAACATGTCCTTATTTATCCTTGATGTGTATGTATTTCTTGCTTTCTAGTTCTAACATCTTATAGTCTCTTATCTCTAACATGTTGATATTTTTCCTATGGCAGCTGAAATGTGGAGCATGTGGTGCCATTGGGCACATGAGAACAAACAAATTCTGCCCACTTTATTATCAAACAAATGCTCCACCTTCCAACCCTGTTGCCATGACAGAGGAGCAGGAGGAAGAATTGGAAAAGACAGTTATTCATAATGATAATGAAGAACTTATCAAAGTTGAAGGAACCAAGATTGTCTTGGGGAAACAGCTTATTGAGAGGTAAGGAATGGCAGGCAGAGAATGTTGCAGGAGAGATCTAGTGGACATTAAAAATGATGGTGTTTCCATATTATAAAATAAATAATAGAGTAGTTTTTTTTTTTGAGAGAGAGATAGAGGAAGACAGATACAGATGGGTGCGTCAGCAGCATCTCAGCCACTGCAAACGAAATCCAGATGTGTGCGCCCCCTTGTGGTCAAGTGCGGCATCGCGCCCTTGCCTCACTTTGCATCTGGCTAAACGTGGGACCTGGAGATTGGAACCAGCGTTCTTAGGCTTAGGTGGCAGGCACCTTAACCCCTAAGCCATCTCTCCAGCCCAATAGAGTAGTTTTTTAAAAACCATACTAGAAATTGAACCTAAGTACTTGTGCACAGTAGACAAGTGCTCTACCACTCTACACTGAGCTACAACCCAACTCTCCTGTTATTGGGGGTGGGCAGGTATATACATGTGTGTGTAGTTATATACACCCCATGCTCATGCATGGGAGGTCAGAGGAAGACATTTGGTGTTGTCCTCTATTCCTCTTCTTATTTCCTTGAGACAGGATCTCTCAATGAACCTGGAGCTCATGCCATTTTTCAGGTAGTTTGACCAGCAAGCCCTAGTGGTCCTCCTGTCTGTACCCATTCCGCACAAGGACCACAGGCGTGTGCAGCAATAGTTGGCTTTTCATGTGTGTCCTTAGGATCAAACTTGGGTCTTCATGTTTACACGGCTACCCACTATCTCCCAAGCCCCTGCTTCCCAGACCTTTAAAATGAAAATTTGAAGGGTTTTGCTAAGGTACCCAAGCTAGCTTCAAGCTTTGAATCTTCCTACCTTACCTTCTTAGTAGTTGAGATTACAGGCATGTACCTGGCATCAGGATAGTTAAGATAATTTTATAATATTTTATATTTATGTATTTATTTATTTGACAGAGAAAGAGGGAGAGAGAGAGAGAGAGAATGGTATGTCATGGCCCCCAGCCACTGCAAACAAACTCCAGACACATGTGCCCCCTTGTACACCTAGCTAACATGGGTCCTGGGGAATCGAACCTGAGTCCTTTAGCTTTGCAGGCAAACGCCTTAACTGCTAAGCTATCCCTCCAGCCCAAAATAATTTTTTTAAAAAGAGAGGCAGACAGAATGGGTGTACTTGGGCCTCCAGCCACTGGAAATGAACCCCAGATGCATGTACCACTTTGTGCATCTGGCTTTACATGGTACTGGGGAATCAAACCAGGGTCATTAGGCTTTGCAGGCAAGTTACCACTGAGCCATCTCCTCATCCCAGTTAAGATAAATTTTAAGATACATTGAGACTGTAAAGCATATAATATAGTGCGCAACATATTAGAAGTCAGTAGATGTTAATTCGTTCTTCCTAGTCTCCTTCCAAACACTTGTAACATTTGCAAACTCCCTACTCTTTTTCTTAAATTAAATTTTAATTGTTTTATTTTTATTTATTTGAAAGAGGCAGAGAGAGAGAGAAAGAAAGAATGAATGGGCGCACCAGGGCCTCCCGCCGCTGGAAAAGAACTCTAGATGTATGCGCCACCTTGTGCATCTGGCTTACGTGGTTCCTGGGGAGTTGAACCTGGGTCCTTTGTCCCTGCAGGCAAGTGCCTTAACCACTTAAGCCATCTCTCCAGGCCAAACTCCCTACTTTTGAGTGTTCAGGTAATATACCATTTATAAAGACTGAAGATGGTGGTATATACCTGTAATCTCAGTACTTGGGAGGCAGAAGCTAGAGGTTTAAGAGTTTAAGGGCAAGCTCAGCTACTTAGCAAGACAGCCGGGCATGGTGGCACACGCTTTTAATCCCAGCACTTGGGTAGCAGAGTAAAGAGGATTGCCATGAGTTTGAGGCCACCCTGAGACTACATAGTGAATTACAGGTCAGCCTGGACCCCCTACCTCGAAAAACCAAAAAAAGAAACAAAGACTGAGGAGACATGTGAATTATACTGTGCCTATCTCTTGCCCTCAGAGAGTAGATAATAAAATGGAGAAGTTAAATTTTCCTCCTTTTTTAAACTTTTTATTGACAGCTTCCATAGTTTAGACAATAAACCATAATAATTCTCTCCCCATCCCCACTTTCTCCCTCTCACATCCACCCACCATCATATCCCCCCTCTGAAATAGTCTCTTTTATTTTGATGTCATCATCTTTTATTCCTATTATGAAGGTCTTGTGTAGGTAGTGTCAGGCACTGCGTTTTTCCCGTTTTTAATTTGAAAATTGCTAATCTATTGAATAGTTGAAAGTATATAATATTTCTGAGTTTCACCAGTTCACATTTTGCCACATTGGCTTCATCTTTATATACTTAAAACTTATTTTTTATTTTATTTATTTACTAATTTATTTATTTTCAAACAGAGAGAGAGATAATGGGCGCACCAGGGCCCCAGCCATTGCAAGTGAACTCTAGATGCATGCGCCACTTTGTGTGTCTGGCTTTACATGGATATTGGGGTCATTAGCCCAGGGTCATTAGGCTTTGTGTGCAGGCGCCTTAACCACTGAGACATCTCTCCAGCCCCTAAATCTTTTTTTGTGTTTGTTTTTGTTTTGTTTTGTTTTGTTTTTCCAGGTAGGGATTCACTCTGGTTCAGGCTGACCTGGAATTCACTCTAGTCACAGGGTGCCCTCAAACTAATGGTGATCCTCCTACCTCTGCCTCCCAAGTGCTGGGATTAAAGGCGTGTGCCATCACTCCCAGCTTAAAACTTTTTTTAAAATCTGAACCTTTTACAAGTAAATTTCAGGTATCATGACATTTCATTGCTAAATTTAGCACATACACACCCCCTCCTACAAATAGAGATAATATATGATACTATTTTCACATCTAAGAAAATTAACATTAATTTAGGTGTAATGTTCAGGCCTTATTCACATTTCCTTCAGTTGTCTCATTGTCCTTGATTGCCTCCCTCCTCAGTTCTGAAGCCACTCTAGTTCAAACATTAATGTCTTTTGAATTTGTCTTAATCTAGAACTGTCCTCCCTACCTTTTATGTCACAAAAGTGACATCAATGGTTTTTTTTTGGGGGGGGGGTGTTGGTAGAGTCTCATTCTAGCCTAGGCTGACCTGTAATTCACTATGTAGTCTCAGGGTGGCCTGAATGCGTGGTGATCCTCCTACGTCTCTACCAACCAAGTGCTGGGATTAAAGACGTATGTCACCATGCTGAACCTAAATATTTTATTCATTTGAGAGGAATAGAGACAGAGAGAAAGAGGTACACACAGAGAGGGTGAGTATGGGCACGCCAGGGCCTCCTGCCACTGCAAATGAACTCCAGATGCATTTGCCTCTTTGTGCATCTGGCTTTATGAACATGCTAGGGAATTTGTTAAAGTAGCAATACCTAAATATGGTATGAAAAGTGTATTTTTCCCCTTGATGTTAACATGGATATATCCTGCTCCCTAACAATCTCACTGGTTTTAGCACCCATTGATGATTGTTAGTAAGTTTTTGTTGTGAGCTGAAAAATGGGGATTTTTCTAATTCTAGAATTCCTCTACAGTAACTAGCATGTTTTGTAAGGAAAGCTTCCTCCTCTCCTGTGTAACATACATATGGCTTCAGAAATTCTTCTGTTGTAAATTTAATGCATTATAATTAGTATCATCAATTTTAATGCTTAATATCCCAATTTGACTATTAGCACAAGTCCTCTGTCTTTGAAGTAACCCTGTAAATCTAAGGAATAATTTACTTGCTGGCACAAGATATTGCAGATTCTCATTGAACTTTCCTTGTCCCAGATCTAGAATTGATCATTTCTCTAAAGAGCACAGGTTCTTTTTATTAGCAAAGGTTTTTTAGAAACCAAGATCTTGTTGGGTGTGGTGGCGCATGCCTGTAATCCTAGTACTCAGGAGGCAGAGGCAAAAGGACTGCCAAGTTTGAGGACAGCCTGGGATATACAGTGATACTGCCTCAAAAAAAAAAAAAAAGAGAGAGAGAGAGAGAGAGAGAAAAGAAAAGAAAAGAAAGAAAAGACCAAAAAAACAAACAAACAAACAAAAAAAACCAAGATCTTGGTGTTAAATATGCTTGTCATCACTGGGATGTTATTGTTTCTAGACTGAGAACTATGAAGTGTCCATGCATGTTAAATCCTAACTTCATATTAACACTCATTTCAAATTCTACCTGTCATCCTTCCCGTGATTATTGTATCCCTTTTCTGATTCCCAGTATTATATATTTATTTGTTTTCTCTATCTAATGAGTACAAATGCTGTCAGAATTAATATACCATTATTAACAAAACCCTGTAAAATAGGTTAAAGACTTTTGGAATTTGTTGTCTGACTATGCAGCTAAAGTTGTACAGTGAGGGTATTTTGCTCAGAACATACTTAAGCTGGACCTGGTGCTACAGGCCTGGAATCCCAGCTACTCAGGAAGCTGATGCAGGAGGATCACAAGTTCAAGACCAGCCTGGGCCACAGAGTGAGTTCAAGACCAGCCCTTGGAGGGACAGGGAGGAAGGGAGGGAGGAAAAAAAGAGAGTAATGGAATACATGTAGCGTGAAATCAGAAGGGGAACTATTTGGGGAAAGGTAGAGGGCCAGCAAGAGGTCAGCATGGAGTTTGGGGAAGGGCAGTAGGGAAGGAGGGTGAATAGAACAAAGTAAAAGGATATTTTTATGGAAATATGTTTCTTTGCATACTAACTTAAAAAATAGACTAGGGCTGGGGAGCTGGATCAACAGTTAAAGGTGCTTGCTTGCAAAGCCTGCTGGCCCAGGTTCAATTCCTCAGTACCCAGGTACAACCAGATGCAAAGTAGCTCATATATCTGTGATCCCAACACCTCTATCAAATGGGAGGTGAAGCCAGGAGAATCCCAATCTCACTGCCCAGCTAGTCTGCTGTTCCTTTGCAGTGGCAAGAGACCCTGTCTCAAAGAAGGTAGAGCACAGACACCTTAAAGGTGTCCTCTGACCTCCATATGTAGACTTTCGCACACACACCCATACACATACATACACAATAAATATTTTTAAACAAATAGAACAGCCTGGGCAACTTAGTGAAACTCTTATCTCAAAATAAAACTTAAAAAGACCAGAGGGCTGGAGAGATGGCTTAGCAGTTAAGGCACTTGCCTGTGAAGCCTACCCATGTTCGGCTCTCCAGATCCTACATAAGACAGACACACAAGGTGACAAGGTCACAGTGGCACATATGTCTGGAAATTGATTGCAGTAGCTGGAGGCCCTGGCACACCACTTCTCTCTCGCTCTCTCTCTCATGCTCACTTGCTTGCTTTTCCTCTCTCATAAAAAATTTAAAAAAGAATACCAGGGATATAGCTCAGTGGTAGAGCACTTGCTTAGCATGTGCAAGGTCCTAGGTTCAATCCCCAGTATCATAGGTATAAATACATGTTTGATTTCTATATGTAATTTTTAAATATCAGTTTGGTATAGTTAATGTATTTCTGACTAATTCTAGTTTTAGGTTCTTCAATCCTTATTGATTTATCAGTATCTGTAATAGCCATTATGTTGCTAGTTTTTTTTTTCCCCAAGGTAGGGTCTCACTCCAGCCCAGGTTGACCTGGAAAATCACTTTGTAGCCTCAGGTTGGCCTTGAACTCTGGAACTCACTTTGTAGTCTCAGGTTGGCCTCGAACTCACAGCAATCCTCCTACCTGTGCCTCCGAAGTGCTGAGATTAAAGGCATGTATCACCACACCTGGCAACCATTATGTTTTTTTTTTAATTTTTATTTTTATTGAGTAGAAAATTTATATGAACGCATCATATGTTGGCACCATCATTTCCTTACACCCTGCTCCCACTCCACTGAGGGCCATCTTTAGTGGGGTTGCTGATATTCACTGTGTAGTTGTAGATTATGAGTTGTGAGAGCAGCAGTTTGTCATTATGGGGAGGGCCATGTCTCTGGATATCCCTTCCCACCCTGTGACTCTTATATTATTTCTGCTCCCTCTTCCACAAACTTCTCTGATCCTTGGTGGCACACAGCCTAGATGAGTAACCAATGGCTCTTTGATTGGCTATGAGATCCACTCAGTGGAAAGGAACCTATAACTGGAACTAGGAACCTATAGAGAACAAGATAATGGACTCCAGTGAGAAGCTCCCACTAACCTTCATCCAAAAGTGAGGCTCCACCCATCAAAATCTCTCTACATTAACAATGCTTATCCACTTTAACCTATCCTCATCTAACTCTCCATTGAGAATCTTGTTTTTATTTTTAGAAAGCCATTATGTTTTAAAAGCACATTAGAAAAGGAAAATGTGACTTTTTTTTTTTTGACATCTTGATCCCTTCTAATGGAAGGGAAGAAGGTGGATAGATTTATTGGTTGCAGGAACCCTCAAATTAGGTTTTCCCCCTAAATTAGCTTAAAATTTCTTCTCATTCCCTCCCTCCCTCCTTTTCTTCCTTCCTTTTTTAAAGAAAAGATTTTGCTTTTTAGCCCAGGCCAGCCTTGAACTCTCAATCCCAAATCCTGGGATTATAGGCATGTGCTACCACACTTTCATGTCTTAATTTCTATTCTGAATTAGTCAAGTTTTGTTGTAGTCCTTTAGCCTTAAGATAGAATGTTAGAACTGAAAGAATTCTTAAAATTCCTTTAGCCTAGTTTCTTTATCTTTTAAATAGGAACTTAAGGCAAAATTATGACTTGCTGAACTATTAATTTGGAGGAGTCCCATGAGACCTTACCTGATTTAAGCCTTTAATTTGACTCCCTCCCCCACCCCAAGCTCATGCTGAAGAACTTTGGACTTTTCATTATAGTTGTTTGATTTTTGGGAACTAGAAATAGGAGCTACATGCTATCAACATGTTATTGATTGCAGTGCAGATGAAGTGCGCAGAAAATCTCTGGTCCTCAAGTTCCCTAAACAGCAACTTCCTCCCAAGAAGAAACGAAGGGTTGGAACCACTGTTCACTGTGACTATTTGAATGTAAGTGCCTGTGTTGCCTCTTATCATGTGGCTTCTCGTTGATTTCCCAAGCCTTCTATGCCATGACTCTGGCAGCCTCAGATTCCCCCATGTCTGTTCTCTGAGAATTATGCATACTGTTCATTACAAGTACTTTGTTTTGTTTTGTTATTTTCAGAAAAGGATCTCTAATTCAGGATGACCTAGAACTCTCTATGTAGTATAGTTAGCCTCAAACATTGAGTGATCCTTCTACCTCAGTTTCTCAAGTGCTAGTATTATAGACATGAGGCCCTGTTCCTGGGCTCATTATAAGATTTCTAAAATAAGCAAGGCTTGGTGCGTGCATGCATTTAATCCTGGCACTGGGGAGGAAGAGGTGAGAAGACTGCTGTGAGTTTGAAGCCAGCCTGGAACTACATAGTGAATTACAGGTCAGCCTGGGCTACAGTGAGACCCTGCCTCAAAAAAAAAAAAAGAGGGCTGGAGAGATGGCTTAGCGGTTAAGGTGCCTGCCTGCTAAGCCTAAGAATGCCCGTTCGATTCTCCAGGTGCCACGTTTGCCCACAAGGGGGTGCGTGCGTCTGGAGTTCATTCACAGCGGCTGAGAGGCCGTTGGCGCTCATTCTCTCTCTCTGTCTCTCTCCAAAACAAAACAAAACAAAACAAAAAAGAGGGGCTGGAGAGATGGCTTAGTGGTTAAGGCATTTGCCTGCAAAGCCAAAGGATCCCCATTTGATTCTCCAGGACCCATCAAGCCAGATACACAAGGGGTGCATGCATCTAGAGTTAATTTGCAGTGGCTGGAGGCCCTGGTGTGCCCATTCTCTCTCTTTCTCTCTCTCTCTCTCTCTTTCTCTCTCAAATAAATAAAATATATTTTTTTAAAAAAAGAAAAAAGATTCCTTTAAAAATTATTTGTTTATTTATTTGAGAAAGAGAGAATGGACATACCAGGTCCTCCAGCTGCTACAAACAAACTCCAGACACATGCACCACCATGCGTCTGTATTACGTGGGTCCTGGGGAATTGAACCTGGGTCCTTTGGCTTTGCAGGCAAGCACCTTAACTGCTAAGCTATCTCTCCTTCCCTTTTTTCTCCCTTTTAAAAATATTTATTTATTTTATTTATTTGAGAGAGAGAGAGAAAGAAGCAGAGAAAAAAAAGATTTCTAAAATATATTAGTAAGGGGCTGGAGAGCTGGCTTAGCAGTTAAAGTCAGACGCACAGTGACACATGCATCTGGAGTTCGTTTGCAGCAGCAGGAAGGCCTTCATGTGCTGACACACTTACTTTCTTGCTCACTTCCCTATCTCCCCTCTTGTCTCTCCAGTAAATAAATGATAAATATTTTAAAAAATATTTTATGAATTTATTTGCAGAGAGAGAGAGAAAGATAGAGAAAACGGGCACTCCAGGGTTTATAACTGCTGCAAATGAACTCTAGATGTATATACCACTTGGTGTATCTGACTTTACATGGGTACTGGGGAATTGAATCTGGGTCTCTAGGTTTTCAGGCAAGTGCCTTAAGCACTGAGCCATCTCTCCAGCCCCAATAAATAATAAATATTTTTTTAAAATCAGGTCTGGAGAGGTGGCAGTTAAGACACTTGATTGCAAAGCCTAATGACCTGAGTTTGATTCCCCAGTACCCACATAAAGCCAGAGAAAGAAAGGAAGGAAGGGGGTTAAGGAGGGAGGGAGGGAAGGAAGGAAGCAACCAAGCAAGCTAGGTACCTACCTACCTAGCTAGCTGTGTTTCCTTTTTCTAAGATACTCCAATTTCTTTTTTCTCTTGGGTTTTTTGTTTTGTTTTTTTGAGGTAGGGTCTCACACTAGCCTAGGCTGGCTTTAAACTCACAGCAGTCTTCCTACCTCTGTTTCCCAAGTGCTGGGATTAAAGGCATGTACCACCATGCCTGGCCCATTTCTTTCATTTTCTTTTTCTTTCTTTCTTTTTTATAATTTCTTTTTATTTATTTATTTGAGAGAGGGAAAGAGGCAGAGAGAGAGAGGGAGAGGGAGCGAGTGGGTGCGCCAGGGCTTCCAGCCATTGCAAACGAACTCCAGATGCATGCACCCCCTTGTGTATCTGGCTTACGTGGGTCCTGGAGAATCGAACCAGGATCCTTTAGCTTTGCAAGCAAGTGCCGTAACAGCTAAGCCATCTCTCCAGCCCCTTTTTTCTTTTTTAAAAAGATTTTATTTTTATTTATTTATTTATTATTATTGTTGTTTTGTTATGTTTTTCCAGGTAGGGTTTCACTCTAATCCAGGCTGATCTGGAACTCACTATGTAGTTGCAGGGTGGCCTCAAACTCACAGTGATCCTGCTAACCTCTGCCTCCCGAGTGCTGGGATTAAAGGCGTATGCCACCATGCCTGGCTTATTTTTATTTGAGACAGAAAGAGAGAGAGAATGGGCACACCAGGGATTCTAGCCACTGCAAACGACTCTGGACACATATGCCACCTTGTGCATCTGGCTTACGTGGGACCTGGGTCCTTAGGCTTCGCAGGCAAATGCCTTAACTGCTAAACCATCTCTCCAGCCCCATTTTCTTTTTCTTTTAAATATTTGTATGAGTGTGGTGGCGTATGCTTTTAATCCCAGGGCTTGGGAGGCTAAGGTAGTAGGATCGCTGTCAGTTTGAGGTCAGCCTGAACTAGAATGAGATTCTGCATCAAAAAACAAAAAAATATATTTTTTATTTATATATACTGAAAGAGAGAGTGTGCCCCAGGCATGGTGGTGCACGATCCTTTAATCCCACTACTTGGAAGGCAGAGATAGGAGGATCACTATGAGTTCAAGGCCACCCTAAGACTACATAGTGAATTCCAGGTCAGCCTGGGCTAGAGTGAGACCCTACCTTGGGGAAAAAAATGAGAGAGAGTATGGGTGTACTAGGGCCTCTTGCTGCTGCAAATGAATTTCAGATGAATGTGCCATTTTCTGCATCTGGCATTATGTGGGTCTTGAGAAATTGAACCTTAGCCAGTAGGCTTTGAAAGCAAGTGCCTTTAACCATTGAGCAATCTCCCCAGCCCTCCCTCTTGCTAAAGTTTTTTTTTTTTTTTTTGGTCTAAGTTTTATTTCTGTTTGTGTGCATGTGTTCATTCATACATGTGTGTGTGTGCACCAGGGACTCCCCATCTCATTTTATGTGGGTGGCTGGGAAATTGAGTCCAGTCTGGCAGGCTTTGGAAGTAGACACCTTTAACTGCTGAGCCATCTCCCCAGTTCCCTCTTGTTTCTCTTTAGAGACCTCATAAATCCATCCACCGGCGCCGGACAGACCCTATGGTGACACTGTCATCTATCTTGGAGTCTATCATCAATGATATGAGAGATCTTCCAAATGTGAGTTCATTGCCTTGGATATCTCCAATTAGGGATACTTAATTTTGTTTTATCTGTTATGTCAGGTAGATGGAAGTAGTGTATGCACCTAGGTACCTAGAACTCGTAATTCTTGGGGATGTAGGATTTTTTTCTTTCTTCTAGTTTTTCAAGGTAGAGTCTCAATCTCGCTCAGGCTGACCTGGAATTCACTATGTAGTCTCAGGGTGGTCTTGAACTCATGGTGATCCTCCTGCCTCTGCCTCCCAAATTCTGGGATTAAAGGCATGTACCACCACACCCAGCTTGGCACGCTTGCGCCTTAACTGCTGAGCTATCTCTCCAGCCCTGTTTATGCTTTTTTTTGTTTTTTGAGGTATGGTCTCACTCTAGCCCAGGCTGACCTGGAATTCACTATGTGGTCTCAGGGTGGCCTTGAACTCAGGGCAATCCTGCTGCCTCTGCCTCCCAAGTGCTAGGATTAAAGGTGTGCGCCACCACACCTGGCTCCTGCTTTTGCTTTTATTTGAGAGAGAGAGACAGAGAATGGGCGCGCCAGCAGCCTCTCAGCCATTGTGAACGATCTCCAGGCGCGTGCGCCCCCTTGTGGGCAAGTATGGCATTGCGCCCTCACGTCACTTTGCATCTGGCTAAATGGGAGACCTGGAGAATTGAATGGGCAATTTTAGGCTTAGCAGGCAGGCGCCTTAACCGCTAAGCCATCTCTCCAGCCTGCTTTTTTTTTTTTTTTTAGTTTTTCAAGGTAGGGTCTCACTCTGGCCCAGGCTGACCTGGAATTAACTATGCAGTTTCAGGATGGCCTCGAACTCACGGCAATCCTCCTACCTTTGCCTGCCAAGTGCTGGGATTAAAGGCATGCGCCACCACACCTGGCTTGCTTTTGCTTTTTAAAGTAGTTTATAGAAGCAGACTTATTTCATCTTGAAAATTCCTTTGAAACTTGGCCAGTTAGGTAAGATGTGAACCTCACAATTTGCTCCGGAAAGTGTTTCTTGTTCATGAATGATATTGACCTTATTTCCACAGACATACCCTTTCCACACTCCAGTCAATGCAAAGGTTGTAAAGGACTACTATAAAATCATCACTAGACCAATGGATCTACAAACACTCCGTGAAAACGTGCGCAAACGCCTTTATCCTTCTCGGGAAGAATTCAGAGAGCATTTGGAACTAATTGTAAAAAATAGTGCAACCTATAATGGTAACAATCACTTGTTCCTTAACTGTAAAGGTCATCTTTCAGATTATTACTTATATCTTGGAGGTTCTAAATTCAGACTAGATTAGAATTACTGAAATGACTATAATGTATTAATGCATTAATAGTCATGAAAATCATATTGTGTACATTTTATTTCATTTAGTAAGGATTGCTTCTTTAGTCCCTCTATTTAATTCTTTATATATCCTCTTGACAATGTGAAGTCTGTCTGTTGAAATGAAACATCTAGAGTAGTGAGGTGAGAAAGTAGACCTAGGGATAGAGAAGAGAGAGCACTCAAAGAGGATGGAATCTGCAAAGTAAGTATGTGCGTCCAACCCTATTTGTTAGGTGTGAATCCTTATGTTTATCGGCAGATTTTTGAGAGGGAATGTTATATGTCTACTATGTTCAAAATGAAGAAGGGCAAGGAGGTAGAAATCATTGAATACCAACCTACCTTGAAAAAAATTTTCTCACTACCTTATATCCTTCCTTTCTAGTTCACTCTTGTTTTCCATGTATGCAAATACTGTTAACAATAATGGTACTAATAATGACACCAAGATTTTTTAATTACACTGCCTGCCTCTTTCTTCTTTTCCCTTTCCCATCTTCCCTCCCCTCAGTACTTCAGCTACAGGCTGGAGAGATGGCTTTAGTGATTAAGGAACATGTCTGTGAAGCCTAAGGACCCAGGTTTGATTATCCAGGTTCCACATAAGCCAGATGCACATGGTGACGCATGCTCTGGAGTTCCTTTGCAGTGGCTAGAGGCCCGGGCATGCCCATTCTCTCTCTGTCTTTCCTTTTCTCTGTCTCTAATAAAATAATAAAATAAATCTTAAAAAAAATACTTCATACCATAATACCATTATCACCTTCATTGAGACTGGGTCTCTCTATGTAGCTAGACTGGTCTTGAACTTGCTATGTAGCCTAGACTGGCCTTAAACTTGGTATTCTACTGCCTTAGCTTCCCAAATGCTGGGACTACATGAGTAGAGCACTCTACCTGCCTTATTTGTTTTTAATTCATTATACGAATTCTTTTAGTTGTTGTTATTGTTTGTTTGTTTGTGGTGTTTTTTTTTTTTTTTTTCCCGAGGTAGGGTTTCACTCTAGCTGAGGCTGACCAGGAATTCACTATGTAGTCTCAGGCTGGCCTTGAACTCACAGTGATAGTGATCCTCTTACTTCTCCCTCCAAAGTCCCAAGTGCTGGAATCAAAGGTATACCCCATCATGCCTGGCTTTGTTTGTTTGTTTGTTTGTTTGTTTGTTTGTTTGTTTGTTTGTTTGAGGTAGGGTTTCGTTCTACCCTAGGCTGACCTGGAATTCACTGTGTAGTCTCAGGCTAGCCTTGAACTCAAGATAATCCTCCTGCCTCTGCCTCCTGAGTGCTGAGATTAAAGGCGTGTGCCACCTTGCCCAGCTAAGAATTCTTTTTTTTAACACTGTTATTTATTAGCCGGGCGTGGTAGCGCACGCCTTTAATCCCAGCACTCGGGAGGCAGAGGTAGGAGGATCACCATGAGTTTGAGGTCACCCTGAGACTACAGAGTGAATTCCAAGTCAGCCTGGGCTAGAGTGAGACCCTACCTTGAAAAACAAAAACAAACAAACAAAAATATTATTTATTTAAGAGAGAAAGGGAGTCAGATAGAGAAAAGATGAGTGGGCAAGGGCCTCCAGCCACTTCAAACCAACTCCAGATGCATTGGCCACCTTGTGCATCTGGCTTACATAGGTCCTGGACAATCAAGCCTGGGTGTTTTGGCTTTTCAGGCAAGTTCCTTAACCGCTGAGCCATCTCTCTAGCCCATAATTCATTGTAAGAAGTCTTTGAAAGGGAGATGGCTCAGCGGTTTAGGCACTTGCCCAAGTACCCACATAAAGCCATATGCACAAAGTGGCACGTGGAATTCATTTGCAATGGCTAGAAGCCCTGGTGTGCCCATTCTCTCTTTCCCTCTGCTGGGTGTGGTGGCTCATGTTTTTAATTCCAGCACTCTGGAGGCTAAGGTAGGAGGATCACTGTGATTTCAAGGCCAGCCTGAAACTACATAGTAAAGTCCATGTCAGCTTGGGCTAGAGTGAGACCCTACCTAAAAAAAAAAAAAAAGACCGGAGAGATGGCTTAGCTGTTAAGGCGCCTGCTTGCCAAGCCTAAGAACGCCCATTCGATTCTCCAGGTCCCACATTTAGCCAATGCAAAAAGTGACTCAAGGTAGCCAGGCATGGTGGCGCACACCTTTAATCCCAGCACTCGGGAGGCAGAGGTAGGAGGATCGCTGAGTTCAAGGCCACCCTGAGACTACATAGTTAATTCCAGGTCAGCCTGGGCCAGAGTGAGACCCTACCTTGAAAAAAACAAACAAAAAAGTGACGCAAGGGTGCAATGCCGAACTTGCCCACAAGGGGGCGCACATGTCTGGAGTTGGAGTTCATTCACAGCAGCTGAGAGACCGCTGGTATGGCCATTCTCCCTGTCCCTCTCCCTCTCTCTCTCTCTCTCTCTCTCTGCATAATGGCTACACCTTTAATCCCAGTACTTGGGGAGGCAAAGGTAGGAGGATCAATATGAGTTTGAGGCCACCCTGAAACTTCATAGTGAATTCCAGGTTAGCCTGGGCTAGAGCGAGACTATTCCTTGAAAAAAAAATGCTTTAGCATATTTCTACGTTTTTTGTTTTGTTTTGTTGTTGTTGTTGTTGTTTTCTTTGCATGTCTTTCTTTTGAAAAAATTATTTGAGGGGCTGGAGAGATGGCTTAGCAGTTAAATGCTTACCTGTGGAGCCTAAGGACCCCGGTTCGAGGCTCGATTCTCCAGGACCCACGTAAGCCAGATGCACAAGGGGGTGCACGCATCTGGAGTTCGTTTGCAGTGGCTGGAGGCCCTGGCTCACCCATTCTCTCTCCCTCTCTCTCTCTATCTGCCTATTTCTGTATCTCTCTCTCTCTCTCAAATAAATAAATAAATAAATAAAAATTTTTTAAAAAATCAAATGTATTTTAAAAAAATTATTTGAGAGAGAAGTGGGAGAGAGAGAACCTCCTGGCATTACATACAACCTCCAAATGCATGACTCACTTTGTATCTGGCTCTCTGTAGGTACTGGCTAGTCAAATCCAGGCCATAAGTCTTTGCCAGCAGTTGCTTTTAACCACTGAGTCATCTTCCCAGGCCTACTTCTATACTTTTCTTCCTTTCTGGATTGTCCTTACTTATTGTTTACCAGTTGGCCTTGTATTCTTTGATGGTTGCTTCAACGTGAATCAGAACAAGCCTTCTCTATACTTCAATAAGTAGATGTATGTTTGTTCTTTTCTTCCTTTTTTTTTTTTTTTTTTTGGTTTTGCGAGGTAGGGTCTCACTCTGGTCCAGGCTGACTTGGAATTCACTATGTAGTCTCAGGGTGGCCTTGAACTCTCCGTGATCCTCCTACCTCTGCCTCCCGAGTGCTGGGATTAAAGGCATGCGCCACCACACCCGGCTCTTTTCTTCCTTTTTATGATACTAGGGATTGAAGAACCGAGGCCCTTGAGCATGCTGGCCTAGTGTTCTACCAGTTAACTATATTCCCATTCCTTTTTTTACTTTTTATTTTTCTTTATATTTGTGGGGGATTTTTGTGCTGGGATTAAAGGCACATGCCACTATACCCAGCTTATTTTTAATTTTGAGACAAGTTTTCATTAAGATGAGCCCATTCTCTCTGTTTGCCTCTCTTACCTCTCTCTGTGTTTGCCTCTCTTACCTCTCTGTGTGTGTTTGCCTCTCTTACCTCTCTCTCTGTCTCTCACTCATTCTCTCAAATAAATAAAATTTTTTAAATTAAAACTGAGGGATAGCTTAGAAGTTAAGGCATTTGCCTGCAAAGCCAAAGGACCCAGGTTTGAGTCCCCAGGACCCACGTTAGCCAGATGCACAAGGTGGCACATGCGTCTAGAGTTCGTTTGCAGTGGCTGGAGGCCCTGGCTTGCCCATTCTCCCCTTCCCCCCGATCTTCCTGTCAAATAAATAAATAATTAAAATTTAAAAAATTAAAAACTGGGCAGCTATAAACAGAGAATCTAGGAGAAAGATCAAGTTAAGAATTTCCTGAAGCTCTTGATAAGTATTTCAAGGAAACTTAAGTTACACTCTGCTGTTTCTTAGAGATCCTTCTTACTAGACTGAAAGATGATCAATAGTCATTGATCTCTTCAGCCATCCTTAAACAAATTGCCATTTCCCATCTGCAGAACAACTTTCAAGGTATTAAAAGCAGCAGTGGGGACTGGAGAGATGGCTTAGTGGTTAAGGCACCTTCCTGCAAAGCCTAGGAATGCCTGTTCGATTATCCAGGTCCCACATTTAGCCAGACGCAAAAAGTAACACAAGGGCACAATGCCATGCTTGCCCATGAAGGGGGCACATGCATCTGGAGTTCATTCACAGTGGCTGAGAGGCCTCTGGCATGCCCATTCTCTATCTATCTGTCTGTCTCTCTCTCAAAAAAAAAAGCAGCAGTGGGCTGGAGATATGGCTCAACAGTTAAGGCACTTGTTTGCAAGGCCTGACAGCCTGGATTTGATTCCCCAGTACCCATGTAAGCCAGATGCACAAGGTGGCGCAAGCATCTGGAGTCTTTGCAGTGGCTAGAGGACCTGGAATGCCCATACTCCCCCACCTCCCATCTGTCTGTATCTCTCTGCTCGCAAACAAATAAATGAAACATTTTTTTAATGCAGCAGTAATCCTAATGTGCAAGGATAAAATAGAAGAGTTAAAATCCATATTGTGTACCTCTTGTTTTAGGCACTAAGTGGACATAAGACTGGTATATTTACATAACTCAGCCACTAGGTTGGTACCTAGCATATATTCTCTTCTTCAGTAAATATGTTCAAGAATTACAGAGGTAGTGGCAGCACTTGTTTCCCATTTCTGATGTCCCATCTCTTGTTGTTCCTCTATAGGACCGAAACACTCGCTGACCCAGATTTCTCAATCCATGCTGGATCTCTGTGATGAAAAACTCAAAGAGGTAAGGTATTAAATGGTATTTAATAAAGGGGGAAGGCAGTAGAGTTTAGAATGAAGGAATTTAACACAAGGGAATGGCAAATCTTTGGTAAATAAGACCTAGATAAGGGTTAGGGAGTTGGCTCATCAAGGTGCTTGCCTGCAAAGTCTAATGACCTTGGGCTGGAGAAATGGCTTAATGGTTAAGGTACTTGCCTGCAATGCCAAAGGACACAGGTTCAATTCCCTAGGACCCATGTAAGCCAGATGCACAAGGGGTGCACCCATCTGGAGTTTGTTTGCAGTGGCTGGAGGCCCAGTACGCCCATTCTCTCTCTTTCTCTCTCCCTCCCTCCCTGCCTAATTCTCTCTCTGTCATATAAATAAAGAAAAATAAAATATTTTTTTTAAAGTTATAGACCTGGTATAGAAGGTGTCAATAAAAAAAATAATAATTAAAAAAACAAAAGTTTAACGACCTGGGTTTGATTTTCCCCAGTACCCATATAAAGTCACATGAACAAAATGGCTCATACATATGTAATTCATTTGTGCAGTGACTGGAGGCCCTGGCACACCCATTCTCTCTGTCTGTTTATGTGTATGTGTGTATCTGTCTCACTATGCTTAAAAATAAATATTTTGCCGGGTGTAGTGGCACACGCCTTTAATCCCAACACTTGGGAGGCAGAGGTAGGAGGATTGCTGTGAGTTCGAAGCCGCCCTGAGACTACATAGTTAATTCCAGGTCAGCCTGGACCAGAGTGAAACCCTACCTCGAAAAACCAAAAAAATAATAATGAGTAAATAAATAAATGAATATTTTAATATATTTTATTTATTTAAGAGAGAGAGAGAAAATGGGTGTGTCAGGGCTTCCAGCTACTACAAACAAACTCCAGGTGCATGCGCCCCCTTGTGCATTTGGCTTATATGGGTCCTAGAGAAGTGAACTGGGATCCTTTGGCTTTGCAGGAAAATGCCTTAACTGTTAAGCTATCGCTCCAGCCCCAAAATAAATATTTTTAAGCCAGATGTGGTGGCATCCATCTTTAATCCCAGCACTCGGGAGGCAGAGGTAGGAGGATTGCCGAGAGTTTGAGGCCACCCTGAGACTACATAGTGAATTCCAGGTCAGCCTGAGCTAGAGTGAGACCCCTACCTCGGAAAACCAAAAAAAAAAGGGGGGGGCTGAGGAAATGGCTTAGCAGTTAAGGCATTTGCCTGCAAAGCCTAAGGACCCCAGTTTGATTCCCCAGGACCCACGTAAGCCATATGCACAAAGGGGTGCATGTGTCTGGAGTTTGTTTGCAGGGGCTCGAGGCCCTGGCGTGCCCATTCTCTTTTTCTCTCTATCTCCCTCTTCTTCTCTCTCTCTCAAATAAATAATAAAAAAATTAAAAAACAAAAATCTGTGAGGCTGGAGAGATGCCTTAGCAATTAGGGTGCTTGCCTGCAAAGCCAATGGATCCAGGTTCAATTCCCCAGGACCCACATGAAGCCAGATGCACAAGGTGGCACATGTGTCTGGAGTTTGTTTGCAGCAGCTAAAGGCCTTGGTGTGCTCATTCTCTCTTTCTCCGTCTTTATCTCTCTCAAATAAAATTTTGTTAAAAGCTGGGTGTGGTGGCACACGCCTTTAATCCAAGCACTCGGGAGGCAGAGATAGGATTGCCACGAATTCGAGGCCACCCTGAGGCTTCATAGTGAATTCCAGGCCAGCCAGGGTTAGAGTGAGACCCTAACTCAGAAACCAAAAAAAAATAGCTGGGTGTCGTGGCGCACGCCTTTAATCCCAGCACTGGGGAGGCAGAGGTAGGAGGATTGCTGTGAATTCAAGGCCACCTTGAGACTACATAGTGAATTCCAGGTCAGCCTGGGCTAGTGTGAGACCCTACCTCAAAAAACCAAAAAAAAGTTAAAAATAAAATAAAAATAAAAAACCAAAAAAATAAAAACATAGATAACACTTTAGGTAAGTCCCTGTTGTAAATGGGAAATCTAAGACCATATAAGAAAATTACTTTCTCTGGACATCATGACTATTAAATATAAAGCTAGGGTTAAGATCCAGAACCTATGTAACTTTAGAAATAGCAGTAGAAAATGACTTCCCAAGAGATGTGTAGCTAAGAGACTAGTAAATATTTTAGCAGGGAGAAAGTTTGATTTTTTTTTTTTTAATTTTTTGAAACAGGATCTCACTTTGTAGCTCAGATTGACATGGAGCTCACTGTGTATTTCAGACTGCCCTCAAGCTCATGATGACACTCCTGTCTGAGTCTCCCAAGTGTTTGGATTATCGATATAAGTTACCACACCCAGAGAGAAATTTTAATTTTTAAAAGATAATCTGTCTGTAGCCCCCATCTTTGAGCTTTCTTTGACACTAAGTTAGCACCATGCTCTTAACAAAGACACTTTTTAAACTTTTTTTTTTAATTTTTATTTCAGAAAGAAGATAAATTGGCTCGTTTAGAGAAGGCTATTAACCCCTTGCTAGATGATGATGACCAAGTGGCATTTTCTTTTATTCTGGATAACATTGTTACTCAGAAAATGATGGCAGTTCCAGATGTAAGTCGTCTTCATGCCAAATATTTTGGACAATGTGTGTGTGTGAAAGTGGTGGTGTATGTCAATAGAAACTGGAATGTAAGCCGGGTGTCGTGGCACACACCTTTTATCTCAGCAGTCGGGAGGCAAAGGTAGGAGGATCGCCATGAGTTCGAGGCCACCCTGAGATTACATAGCGAATTCCAGGTCAGCCTGGGCTAGAGTGAGACCCTACCTTGAAAAACCAAAAAAAAAAAAAAAAAAAAAAAAAAAAAAAACTGGAATGTGATTTTAAATATTTTTTTTGTTATTGGAATACATTATCATTGAAGGCAAAGATGCTTTTGGATATAAAGAGGTTCTTGCTTAACATTAAGTATTGTTAACATTAAGTATTCAAATACTCTTAGATAGCCTTGGAAACAAAGAATGCCAGTTAATAGTAGACTATTGATTCAGAAATAGCTTCTAGCGGGGTGTGGTGGTGCATGTGCCTTTAAACCCAGAACTTGGGTGGCAGAGGTAAGAGGATCACTGTGAGTTTGAAGCCAGTCTGGAATAGAGTAAGTTCCAGGTCAGCCTGGGCTAGAGTGAGACCCTATTTGAAAAAAAAATGAAATAAAATTGCATCTATATAAATAATACTTTGAGTGGCTGGAGAGATGGTTTTGCGGTTAAGTCACTTGCCTGCAAAGCCAAAGGACCCCAATTCAACACCCCAGGACCCACGTAAACCAGATGCACAAGGTGGCGCATGAGTCTGGAGTTCGTTTACAGTGGCTGGAGGCCCTGGTGCACCCTTCTCTCTCTCTCTCTGCCTAAAATAAATAAACAAACAAATAATACTTTGGTGTTTGCCTGTGAAGCCAAAAGATCCCAGTTCAATTCTCCAGGACCCACATAAGCTAGATGCACAAAGGGCACATGCATCTGGAGTTCGTTTGCAGTGGCTAGAGGCCCTGGTGTGCCCATTTTCTCTCTGTCTGCCTCTGTTCTATCTCTCTCTGCTTGCAAATAAATAAAATTTTTTTAAAATTTTAAAAAGTAAAAAAAAATCTAATAATAATAATACTTTGATAAGTAATCAATGTTTGTTTCCTTTTTGTTATCTTTTTCAACTTTTTGTGGCAGGGTTATTGTCTGTTACACTGATTCCATGGATCATTTTATTGTATTATTCATCCCCAGAATTGTTTTTGTTTTTGTTTTGTTCTGTTTTTTCGAGGTAGGGTTTTACTCTAGCCCAGGCTGACCTAGAATTCACTATATAGTCTCAGGGTGGCCCTGAACTCATAGCAATCCTCCTACCTCTGCCTCCTGAGTGCTAAGATTAAAGGTGTGCGCCACCACACCTGGCCAGAATTTTTTTAATATTTTACTTGTATTTATTTATTTGAGAGAGGGAGAGAATGGGCGTGCCAGAGCCTCCAGCCACTACAAACCAACTCCAGACGCATGTGCCACCTTGTGCATCTGGCCTACGTGGATCCTGCGGAATCAAACGTAGGTCCTTTGGTTTTGCAGGCAAGTGCCTTAACTGCTAAGCCATCTCTTCAGCCCCAGAAATTTATTTATTTATTTTTTACATTTTTGTAATATGTTGTATATGAATAATGTATAAAACTGTCTGGAAGGGCTGGAGAGATGGCTTAGCAGTTAAGGCGCCTGCCTGCTAAGCCTAAGAACCCGGTTCCAGTCTCCAGGTCCCACGTTTAGCCAGATGCAAAGTGAAGCAAGGGCACAATGCCGCACTTGCCCACAAGGGGCGCATGCATCTGGATTTCGTTCACAGCAGCTGAGAGACTGCTGGCGCGCCCATTCTCTATCTGTCTCCCTCTCCCTCTTTCTCTGTCTCTCTCTCTCTCTCTCTCTCTCTGTCTCTTTCCCCCCCAAAAAAAAAAAACTTTCTGGGAAAAATTGTGAGATAGAGAATTCTAGTTTACTTTTGTAGTGCTGGAGATCAAATCTAGAAGTGAGGGGTTTTAATTCTGAGTGTAGAACAAGAATTCTTATTCTGTTTGTGCATAAAACTACCCTTACTAGAATCCATGCACCCCTTAAATTATATACAAAAGTTTGTATACTTACATGTTTTTATTTTTCTGGGCAAAGGGTATATAACTTTCAATAAAAATATTTGTGGGCTGGGGAAATGGCTTAGTGGTTAAGGCGTTTGTCTGCGAACCCTAAGAACTTCGGTTCAATTCCCCAGGACCCATATAAGCCAGATGCACAAGGGAGCACATACATCTGGAGTTTGTTTGCAGTGGCTGGAAGCCCTGGCGCGCCCATTCTCTCTTTCTCTCTGCCTCTTCCTCTCTCTCTTTCTCTCTCTCTCTCAAATAAACAAATTAATTAATTAAAAATATTTGTGGCACAATGCAGATTGAGAATTTCTGGTATAAAGAATGTTTTCCGGGCCTGGAGAGATGGCTTAGTGGTTAAGTGCTTGCCTGTGAAGCCTAAGGACCCTGGTTCAAGGCTCGATTCTCCAGGACCCACATAAGCCAGATGCACAAGGGGGCACATGCATCTGGAGTTCATTTGCAGTGGCTGGAGGCCCTGGCATGCCCATTTCCTCTCTATCTGCCTCTTTCTCTGTCTGTCGCTCTCAAATAAATAAATAAACAAAAAAAATAAAAAAATATTTATAAAAAAAAAGAATGTTTTCCACTGGGCATGGTGGTGCATGCCTTTAATTCCATCACTCAGGAGGCAGATGTAGGAGGATTGCCATGAGTTCAAGGCCACCCTGAGACCACATAGTGAATTCCAGGTCAGCCTGAGCTAGAGTGAGACCCTACCTCGAAAAACCAAAATAATAATAATAATAATAACAATGTTTTCCATTTGATTTCCCATGTCTTCTTTTTACTAGTCTTGGCCATTTCATCACCCAGTTAATAAGAAGTTTGTTCCTGATTATTACAAAGTGATTGTCAATCCAATGGATTTAGAGACTATACGTAAGGTGAGTGATTTGATCTAAGAATGGCTTTTGGTAATCAATTGGTTTTCTGTACACGTAGCTAAATGCCTGATTATTTTCATTTTAGAACATCTCCAAGCACAAATACCAGAGTCGGGAGAGCTTTCTAGATGATGTAAACCTTATTCTCGCTAACAGTGTTAAGTACAATGGTGAGTCTTTCTTCTTTTTCCTCTATTTGCATGAAGGTATGTAGCCAGCATTAGTTATTCTTGTTAAAATTGAAGTTCAGGGGCTGGAGAGATGGCTTAGTGGTTAAGCACTTGCTTGTGAAGCCTAAGGACCCTGGTTTGAGGCTTGATTCCCCAGTACCCACGTAAGCCAGATGCACAAGGTGGCACATGCATCTGGAGATCATTTGCAGTGGCTGGAGGCCCTGTTGTGTCCATTCTCTTTCTCTCTCTGCCTCTTTCTCTCTCTGTCTGTCTCTCTCAATAAAAACAAACAAACAAATAAATAAATAAATAAAATGGAAGTGCATAGAGCAGGACTTTAGAGATGGCTCAGTGGATAAGGCACTCACCTCTTAAGCTGAAATACCCGAGTTTAATCACCAGACTCCATGGAAAAAACCTGGAAGCTATGGCAGGCTTCTGTAATCTTGTTATGCAGATACAAACATCATTGTGTGTGTGCACACGTACACACACATAAACACATGAATCGGTCAAGTGACTTGGTTTGCTAGCACATTTTAGTGTGTTCTCTAAGGTTTACATTTTGTGTGTATGTGTGATGTATGCATGTGTGTGTGCAGATAGATGTGCCCTGTGTGCATGGTTGTACATAGCAAAGGAAGACATCAGGTGTCCTCCTCCATTATCCTTTTGCCTTATTTCCTTGGGGTATAAGGAATCTGGAACTTGTGCCATTTTTCAGTTAGACTGGCTGACAGTAAGCCTTGGCAGTCCTGTTTCTACTCCCCTCTGTGCTGGGGTTATAGGCATGTGTGCCCATGCTCTGCTTTTTACATAGTACTGGGGATTGGACTTAGGTACTCATGAGCCATCTCCCTAGCCCCCTTATTTTTTATTTAGCATAGCTTTCTTTTTTTGTTCTTTTTAGTTTTTCTAGATAGGGTTTCACTCTAGTCCAGGTTGACCTGGAATTCACTATGTAGTCTCAGGGTGGCCTCGAACTCACAGTGATCCTCCTACCTCTGCCTACTGAGTGCTGGGATTAAGGCATGCACCCCCATTCCTACCATTTTAAAAAGGTATTTTTATTTGCAAGCAGAGAGAGAGAGAAAGACAGAATGGGTATGCTTGCCACTGTAAACAAGCTCCAGATGCATGGGCCACTTTGTGCATCTGGCTTTACATGGGTACTTAGGAATTGAGCCCAGGATGGCAGGCTTTGCAAGTGTATTTAACCACTGAGCCATCTCCCCAGCCCTAGCACAGTTTTTCATAGCAATTTTATGTACACTAGATTTTGGTTGATTCTCTCCCATCTCTCTGCTATACTCCCATTATTTCCCCTTGCACTTTCTTTTCACGTGTATTATATTGTTTATCCCAACCCCCTCTCCCTTTTTTTTTCTCCTATCCCATGGATTGCTTCCTAGTTTCATGGCCTCTATTGAGACTTATTCCCACAAAAATTCAAAGCTAAGTGTGGTGGTACATGCCTTTAATCCCAACACCAGGGAGGATTGCCCTGAGTTCAAGGCCAGCCTGAGACTACATAGTGAATTTCAGGTCAGCCTGGGCTAGAGTGAAACCTTACCTCAAAAAAAAAAAAAAAAAAAAAAAAAAAAAAACATATTTTAACAACTTGAAGCTCAGCTGTACAAATGCTGGCGAACATGCATTATTTGTCTTTCTGAGCCTGGTTTACCTCATTTCATAGTTTCAACTCTAGTGATTTTCCTGCAAATTTCATAATTTTATTTTTCTTTATGGTTGAATAAAACTCCATTATGTAAATGCACTACATTTTCATTATCTATTCATCTGTTGATGACATCAATCTAGACTGATTCCAGTTCCTTGCTATGATGAACAGAATAGACAATAAACATGGATGTGTAAGTATATCTGTGGTAGGATATAGTGTCCTTTGAGTATATGCCCAGGAGTGGTATATTTGGATCAAAATATATATCTTTGTAATATTTTACTATCTTAGAACTTATATTTCTTTATTCACATTTCTTTTCACATCCCCCATTAAAACATTCTAGTTGATTTCACATAATTGTGGGGCATCTTTAATTTATTTAATTTATAGTTTTTGGTATCATTGACCATTTTGTTGCTAATGAGTATATTCCTGCATAATTTAAAAGTTACAGCTGAGTGTGATGGCTTATTCTTGTAATTCTAACACTTGTAAGGCTGAGGCAGGAAGAATCAAAATTAACGCAAATTTGATCCCAGTCCGGGTTACATAGTGATACCATGTCTCAAATCAAACAAAAAAACTTATTATACTAGTATCTGTGTTTGTTTATGAGGTCATTACATTGTTTTTGGTTTTTCTAGGTAGGTTCTCACTCTAACCCAGGCTGACTTGGAATTTTACTATGTTGTCTTAGGCTGGCCTTGAATTCACAGTGATCCTCCTACCTCTGCCTCCCAAGTGCTGGGATTAAAGGCATGTGCCACCACATCTGGCTACTCTTCCTATTTCTGTCTCTCATAGTTTGATTCCCTAGACATAATTTGGTATATATCCTTTTTTCTGTGGTACTTATATAAAACATGTTTACTAATTTCCATTGTTTTTAAAAATCATGTTTACAAAAACTACCATTTTATATATAATTATTCTGGGGGTTTGGTTTGGTTGGTATGGGTTTGTTGTTGTTTGAAACAGTTTCACTCCATAGCCCAGACTGATTTAGAACTTACTATGTAGTCCAGGCTGGCCTTGAACTCAATGTTGATCCTCCTGCCTCAGCCTCCTGAATGCTGGGATTATTGGCAGCAGTAGTATACATATAATATTCTGTGATTTCTTTTCTTGTTATTTGTTTTGGTTTTTCGAGGTAGGGTCTCACTGTAGATCAGGCTGACGTGGAATTCACTATGTAGTCTCAGGGTGGCCTTGAACTCCTAGCAATCCTATTACCTCTGCCTCCCGAGTGCTGGGATTAAAGGCGTGCACCACCATGCCTGGCTAATTTCTTCTTTCTGTAGCAGGGTCTCACTGTAGCCCAGGCTGGTCTTGAACTAATGGTCATCCTCCTAATCAGCCTCCCAAGTTATGTAGCCTTAGTTCCCTCCAATGATAATAGCTCACATAGCTATAGTTCAATATCAAAACCAAGAAATTAATATTCACACATTGCTATTACCTCCATTCCAATCCTTATTCAAATCTCTCCTCTTCAAAAAGTCTATTCATTTGTGTATTCTGTGCAATTTTCTGTCATATACAGGTTCATATAACTATTACCTCAATTTTAGATTTAGAGATTTAGATTTAAAATTGTTCTTTCACAAAAGAACTCCCAGTTCTTTGTACTTGTACCACCCACCTCTGTCTACCCACCACTGTCCCTGTCCCACTTACCTGTTTTTCATCTCTATAGCTTAGATACTAAAGAATGTTATATAAATGGAATAATACATGTAACTTTTCAAGAAAGCCTTTTTAAAATTTGTTTTTCCAAGGTCGGGTCTCACTCTATCCCAGGCTGACCAGGAATTCATTTATCTAGTCTCAGGTTGACCTTGAACTCACAGTGATCCTCCTACTTCATCCTCCTGAGTGCTGGATTAAAGCTGTGCACCACCACGCCTATCTGAGATTGATTTTTTTTTTTAATTTTTTGAGGTAGGGTCTTACTCTAGCTCAGGCTAACCTGGAATTCACTATGTCATCTCAGGGTGGCCTTGAATTCATGGTGATCCTCTTACCTCTGCCTCCTGAGTACTGGGATTAAAGGTGCACCACCATGGCTGCCTGAGATTGACTTTTTTTTTTTTTTCCGAGGTAGGGTTTCAATCTAGTCCAGGCTGACCTGGAACTCACTATGTAGTCTCAGGGTGGCCTCGAACTCACGACAATCATCCTACCTCTGCCTCTCAAGTGCTGGGATTAAAGGCGTGCGCTACCACACCCAGCGAGATTGACTTTAAATCAAAGCACAATTCCTTTGAGAACCATTCAAATCGTTAACTGCATCGGTAATTCTTTTTTTTTTATTGAGTAGTTTTTCATTAAAGAATATATTCACTCATTGAAGGACATTCAGGTTTTCAGTATTGCTATCATAAATAAAACTGCTATAGAACATTCATGTCCAGAAATTTATGTGGATGCAGCAGTGGGGTGGCAAGTAAGGAAGATTGCCACTAGTTCAAGGCCATCTTAGACTACATAATGATACTCTGCCTAAAATGAGGTGGGGAAAAGGAATGTACTATAGCAGTCTTAACAGTGAAGTTTTCTACCAGAGGAGACTAACTAAATATGTATATTTCTGTACATTTTCCCATAGAAACTAATCTATGACTCAATGGAAATTGTATTTCGAATATTTCAATCGATAGATAGAATGTGATTTAAAATTTCTTTAGAAGGATAGGGAAGATGGCTCAGCAGTTGAAGGCACTTGCTTGCAAAACCTGTTGGCCCAGGTTCAATTCCCTAGTACCCACATAAAGCCCGATGAATAAAGTGGCTCATGCATCTGGGCCAACTATATTTTTATTAGATAAATGATTTGCATGGATTTTTCTCCTAGTCGGTACATTGCCTTTTCAGATTCTATAACATTATTTATTCACTAGGTAGTCTCAAGTTGGCTTCAAATTCACAGCAATCCCCCAACTTGGTCTCCTGGGATTAAAGGCAAGTGCCACTACGCCAGGCATGGTTTTTGTTTTTAAAAGCAAACAAACATACAACACTGATTGAAAAAAGGAAAACAATTAAAAATATTACAGAGAAGATAAGCCAGTATGGAACAAAAGAAGAGAAAATAAGGATATTTCTGCAAAATCTCACTCTTGCCCAGGCTGACCTGGATTCACTATATAGTCTCAGAGTGGCTTCAAACTCATGGAAATCCTTCTACCTCAGCCTCCTGAGTGCTGGGATTAAACACCTTGCCACCACACCTGGCAAAATTTTCCATTTCTAGGGCTGGAGTGATGGCCCAGAGGTTAAGACACTTGCCTGCAGAGCCAAACAACCTGAGTTTGGTTCCCCAGTACCCACATATAGCTGGATGCACAAAGTTGTACATGCAGTGGCTGGAGTCCTTCGCACACCATTCTTTCTGTCTCTCTTCTATCCCTCTCTGCTTGCAATTAAGTTTTAAAATCTTTGAAAATAATTTCCACTTCTAAAAGTAGAATGGAGCCAGGTGTGCTGGTGTATGCCTTTAGTCCTAGTAGAGGCTAAAGTGGGAAGATTGCTGTAAATTTAAAGCCAGCCTGTGCTAGAGTGAGACCCTACTTTGAATAGGATAAAGATAAGACAAGGCTGGCCATGATGGTGCACACTTTTAATCCCAGCGCTTGGGAGGCAGAGATAGAAGGATCACTGTGAGTTCAAGGCCACCCTGAGACTACATAGTAAATTCCAGGTCAGCCTGGGCTAGAGTGAGACCCTACCTCGATTAAAAAAAAAAAAAGATAAAACACATGCCTTTAATACCAGCACTTGTGGGTGGCATAGGTAGGAGAATTACCATGAGTTGAAGGATGGCCTGGTCTGCAGAGTGATTTCCAAGTCATCTGGGGCTAGAGGAAACTTTACCTTGAAGCAACAACAAAAAAAATGTAGAAAAGGCCAAGTTAAAGATTAAGCATAGTTTTTCAAGCCTAGAATAATGGTATACTACTGGATAATACAATGTAAAATCCTTGAACCAAAATTCACAAAGATAATGGCATTTTCTTATTTCATTTATAGGGCCTGAGAGTCAGTATACTAAGACTGCTCAGGAGATTGTGAACGTCTGTTATCAGACATTAACTGAGGTAGGTTTCGGTAAGGGGAATCTAGTTCTCTGAAATTGTTTTACTTTTCCTGAGTGATGAGCTTTCCCCTATGGTTATCTGGTTCTAAAGTATAATGTCCCACCTCCCGCCCTCATTCCACATCTTGTATTTTTCTGCTTTATTTTGGTTAGCATGTGTCCTGCCAATTAGAATATAAGCACTATGAAGACAAGATTTTTTTAAACTTTTAAAAAAAAATTTATTAGTTTTTTTGGAGAGAGACACAGAGAGAGACAGAGAGAGAGAGGAAGACAGAGATGGGCGCACCAGCAGTGTCTCAAGCTGCTGCGAACGAAATCCAGATGTGTGCGCCCCCTTGTGGTCAAGTGTGGCATTGTGCCCTTGCGTCACTTTGCATCTGGCTAAACATGGGACCTGGAGATTGGAACCGCTGGAGATTGGAACCAGTGTTCTTAGGCTTAGGAGGCAGGCGCCTTAACCCCCAAGCCATCTCTCCAGCCCAAGAATATTTTTTAAATTTAATTTTATTTATTTATTGGAGACAGAGAGGGAGGGAAGGAAAGAGAGGGTGTATGCGCCAGGGCTTCTAGCCCCTGCAAACGAACTCCTGACGCATGCGCCACCATGTGCATCTGGCTTACGTGGGACCTGGAGAATCTAACTGGGGTCCTTAGGCTTCACAGGCATATGCTTTAACCGCTAAGCCATCTCTCCAGCCCAAGACAAGAATATTTTAATGTACTTTATTTACTCTTGTATTCCCAGTGTCTAAAATGCTTGTTCAATTAAGTTTCTCTATTTCTCAGTATGATGAGCATTTAACTCAACTTGAGAAAGATATTTGTACAGCTAAAGAAGCAGCTTTGGAGGAAGCAGAATTAGAAAGCCTGGATCCAATGACCCCAGGGCCTTACACACCTCAGGTGAGTCTAAGGATCAGGAGCTTCCTCTTGCAATTTTCTTATTGGTTTGGGAAATTGGGAGCATGTTAACATATCTATTTACTGAGATACCGTTCTTCTCTGTCCTTCCTCTTCATATGCCTTTCGTGTGCTTTCTTGTCTTCTCAAAGGCTAAGGTGAGTGAGGGCCATGGGTCTTGGTGGCCTTATTGAATCCAGAAGAGGCAGCTGTGGGATGAATGAGTGGGATGGTTGCTGAGGCAGTATTTGGGAATATGAGATTCCTTACTACTGCAGCTTAAGGCATCCTCCAGTTCAGTTCTCTTGTCCATAAATTTGGGGCTCTAGGACATTCCCCTAAAATAACAGCTGCTCAGTTACAGACATTGGTTACATAGTTCCTATGCCTTATAGATACCTGATTATTCATTCTCATAGAGGCATCTCCTTGTGGCTCATACGTCACTCACTTTCCTGGATTGTCTTCCTCTCCCAAAAGACTAGTAATATTTTGGATATTCTTAATTTTATACATGCCAGAAGGCTATAAAGCAGGATGAATATGAAGATTTTAGTCTTTGACTCTACTGAGACTTTATTTCTTCTATATAATAGTCTTAGAAAGTGGGCATATTTGAAGAATAGACCTTAAACACAATATAAGAGATGTTTGGTTTCTGTATTGGAGACACAAATGGTGGAGTTGAAAGTACATGAGGTTTGATGTAAAACAGGCCTGGGTTTGAGTCTTACTGCTTCTACTGTCTAATTTTGTTATCTTAGGAAATTAACCTCTTTGTATCCTTTTCTTTAAAAGGTACTTTTTAAGAATGTTGTAAATATTAATTGAGTTAATTTGTCTGGCACATAGTAGACATTCAGTACATATTTGCTTTCTTCTATGTATGAAAGCTTTCTATAAACAGAGACTCTTTCAAACTTAACCAAATATTTTAATGCAGAATTCTTCTAATTCCCATAGGAATTTTTTTTAAAGTTCTACCCAGGTTTCACTCTAAACTTAAAATGCAAAGTATGTGATCTCTGTTGGATTATTGCTGTCTCTGTGTCTCATTCGTGCATTTTTCTCTATCTATCTTTTACTCTTCCTTTCATCCAAAACCTAGGTTACTGAGGGGCCAGGTATAAAGAACCCTCAGATACTTCTTCAAGGTCCAGAACAAGGAAAGGCTCTTGGAGTCTGTGGGCAGATTGGGTCAAGGGGGCTTGGGTGAGTGATGTTGCCCTGTTTGCTAATAGGCCCACAGCTTCCACAAGGTATTTTCTGGTAAGTTAAAGCTGGGTATTAGCCATCATTTTCCAGTGGAATCTCGCCATTCTATGGTGTGTGGTTTTCCCAGGTCTAGGTCAGTCATAAACCTAGTCTATTGGTGAGTTTAAGACCTTAAGCCCAAAAATTATCTTCCTTTTCTTCCCTACCCCCCCCCACTACCTTCTATGTCTCATGAAAACTTGTCAGTTATTCTCCTTCCTGAGTGGTAACTGTTATTTGGTACACTTAGAGGGTTTCCTATGAAGAGTTAGGATATAGATAGTATGCTTTCATTTTTTAAAATTTTATTGTTATTTATTTACTTGAGAGAAAGAAGAAAGGAGGGAGGGAGGGAGAGAGAGAGAGAATGGGTGTGCCAGGGCTTCCAAGCCACTGCAAACGAACTCCAGATGCATGAGCCACCTTGTGTGTCTGGCTTATGTGGGTCTTGGGAAATTAAACCTGGGTCCTTTGGCTTTGCAGGCAAGTGCCTTAACTGCTAAGCCTTCTCTCCAGCCCTCTTTCAGTTTTTTTTTAAATTCACTCTGTCATCATTCCCTTAATTCATGCCTACATATTTTAAGATAACCCAAGTAATTGCCTCTTTACCAAAGGAAGGTCTACATGACTATCTTTACCCACTGCTACATAAAACCCAAATTATTAGAAAATATTTACATAAATTTAGTCTGCCATAATACAATTTTGGTTTTATGGAAGAATGGAAGCAATTGTCTCAATTTCAACTTCTAAATGGTGGTGGTCAATAATGTATCTTCACTTGAATATTTCTACCTAGCTTACATTGCATCATATATTCAGCTCAATACTTCAAAACTATTTGTTTTTCAATTTCCCACAGTCCTCCTTACTTCCACATTATACTTTAAGATTTGGCAAAATTTTCCTTTCTTTCATTCCATACTGGTTTATTACCTCTGTAATGTTTTGAATTCCATTTTGTCTCTTTTGCAAAAACCACTTCTTAATTTTGCATAAGCTTTTTAAAAACATAAAGTAACACTTAATGTAGGTATTCATTTGTCTGCCTGTTTGTTTAAGACAGGGTCAGACTATGTAGCCCATGCTGGTCTCAAATTTATGATCGTCCTGCCTGAGCCTCCCAAGTTCTAGGACTATAGTCTTCTACCGCCATCCCTTGCTCATTTGTAGGTTTTCTGTTGGTAAAAGTTCATGATCATTGAAAAAAATTAGAAGATACAAATAGAGATAAATCACTTCTTATCAATTCCATCACTCAGAAAGATTATCAACCACAATATTTTGGTGTACTATTTCCTATCTGTGGGATATATTGTATTTGTAGATAGCACTGTTTTGTTGTGTATGGTGTGTGAGAGAGCAATCATATGCAATGATTCACATGTGGAGATCTAAGGACAACCCCAGGGTATTGGTCCTCTCCTTCCACTTCACTTGAAAGGATTGCCCTTACTTTTTGCCACTGTGTATGCAACCAGTTTTGCTAGCCCACAAGCTTCCAGATTCTCCTGGTTCTGCCTGCTATGGTTCTAGGCATGTTGGGATTACAGACACATGCACCACTTTGCATCCAGCTATGTGGGTGCTGGGAATTGAACTTGGGACAACAGGCTTGCAAGCAAGCACCTTTAACTGCTGAGCCATCCCCTTAGACTGTCTTATTCTTTTCATGTCATGATTTCTTTCTTTCTTTCTTTCTTTCTTTTTTTTTTTTTTTTTTTTTTTTTTTTTTTTTTTTTTTTTTTTTTTTTTTTTTTTTTTTTTTTTTTTTTTTTTTTTTTTTTGGTTTTTCAAGATAGGATCTCACTCTAGCCCAAACTGACCTGGAATTCACTATGTAGTCTCAGGCTGGCCTTGAACTCACAGCAGTCCCTCTACCTTGGCTGGGATTAAAGACATGTGCCACCACACCAGGCTATATTATTAATATTTTATCTAGTTCCTCCTATCACTGAATAGTCCATTTGCTAAATCCTTGCTTTTTTTCAGGGGAAATAAGAGGGAAGGGATCTATAGTTTATTGGGTACACTGTGTTGGCTACCCATACCTCTTAATTTTGACAACTGCCCTGTGGAATAGGCATTATCATTTATATTTTGCAGTTAACCAGGGGTTAAACAAGGGTTTTTAGCAGGTGGTAGAACCAAGACTCAAACCCAAGGAAGTTTACTACAAATCCCATGGCTTTTCACAATCCATTTTGCTTTGTAGTCTGACAAGCTCATGAACTGTCAATACATTCTATGCTCCATGCTCTTACTGAAATTTAAATTCCTTTAACCTGTTTCCTCTAAATAAGTAAAAGTAGCACTAATATGAAGTCTTGAGCATAAAAACAGAAGACAAGGTTTAGAAGAATGTAGGTAATTGACCAGAGATGTTGTTGAAACATAAAGGTATTCCTCTCCATTTCTTCTTTAGTTTATGAAGCACATATACTAGATACCTATCTGCTAGAGTAGAAAAATTCATAAAATTCCAAAAAATTGTCCATAAAGCTATGCTAAATTATGTTTTGTCTTTATGTAGATTGTTCTGCATGACCTTTTTCTTCAGTGAATGCTATAAAGGGGAGTTCTTTGTATTTCTGTACCTTCCCTTGGTAGAAGTTAAATTGTATGTTTTATGCCACAGCCTCCTGATTTGTATGATACCAACACATCTCTCAGTATGTCTCGAGATGCCTCAGTATTTCAAGATGAAAGCAATATGTCTGTCCTAGATATTCCCACCGCTACTCCAGAAAAGCAGGTAACACAGGTAAGAGTTCTATTTCTCTATATGAGGTGGAATGGCGTTCTTGGAGGATGAGTAGAGGAATGGAGATGAAAAATGATATACATCAAGGGTAACTGGGTCTCTTGGCCCAGAGAATCCAAGTTTGAGGTAGGATTGTCAGGTCCCATAACTGGCATTGTCTTCTGTCTGTCCTCATGGACAGAATCAAGCTCAGCAGAACTTTGGGAAATGTGTAAGTATATAGGGCATCAGAGCAACCTAACAGTTAACAAGGAAGAAAACTGTATTCAGACAGAGAACAAAACAGTTGGCATGCTATATTTTGTGTATTACTAATCAAGTTAAAATTATATATAAAATTAAATTTTAAATAAATGGCCTTTGCCAGAGGTATCAGAAGATACTTCTAGTCTAAAGCTAGAATCCTATAGATATTCTCAGTCAGGGTTCCACAGAGATTGTGAAAACCTAGGATTTTCCTATCTCAAGGGGTCCAACAAAAGTTATAAACCAAAGCTTGGATTAGAAAGGAAACATCTTAAGCCGGGTGTAGTGGCACACGCCTTTAATCCTAGCACTCAGGAGGCAGAGGTAGGAGGATCATGAGTGAATTCAAGGTCGCCCTGAGACTACATAGTGAATTCCAGGTCAGCCTAGGCTAGTGTGAGACCCTACCTTGAAAAACCAAAAAAAAAAAAAAAGAAGAAGAAGAAGAAAGAGAGGGAGGGAGGGAGGAAGGAAGGAGGGAGGAAAGGAAGGAAGGAAAGAAACAAACAAACAGCTTACTGCATGTGGTGGCACACACCTTTAATCCCAACACTTGGGAGGCGAAGGTAGGAGGATCACCATGAGTTTGAAACCAGCCTGAAGACTACATAGTGAATCCTAGGACAGCCTGGGCTAGAGCGAGACCCTACCTCTAAAAGAAAAGAAGAGAAGAGAAGAGAAGAGAAGAGAAGAGAAGAGAAGAGAAGAGAAGAGAAGAAAAGCAAAAAAAGAAAAGAAAAGAAAAGATGCTCTAAAAATAAGAGACATCTTGTGATAATGCAGTTAAGAGCAGACCAAGGACTTCCCTATTCTTTGATTTTCAAAGAATGACTGGAGGGAAATGTGCACATGCTTTGAGCTGTGTGAGTAGCCCCCATTAGCAGTGGGGTTGGCTGGGATATCAAGAAGGAGCAGCTGTCCCGGGTAAAGAACCCCTGGCAAACTCCTTCAGGCACGTTCCTCAATGATATGCTATTTGTGTTCCTTACTCAGATGCCCCAGGGCCAAGGTAGGCTGGGCGAGGAAGACTCTGATGTAGATATTGAAGGGTATGATGATAAGGATAGGAAACCTAAGACTCCAGCCCCAGTGAGTATGCTACAGAAAGCTTATAGTTACATTATAACTTTATATGATAAGGACCCTAACAGTTCAGGGCAGGCCAAATCCCAAGAAGATATGACAGGTTCTCTCCATAGTGAGCCTCAATCTGATTTTAATCTTTGGAATGAGCTAAACAAATCTATCCACAAAAATTATCTAACTTCTTGTGAGGCAGCCAGTGGGGTGTAGGGATTGGAAGGTATTCTGGTGTCTTACTTAAATAGCTGATGGGACTCCAACCTGGTCTCATTTAGGAAAGTGAAGACATAGATGGTGATATTCCAGATGAAGAGGAAGGAACTGTACAACAGCCTCAAGCCAGTGTCCTGTATGAGGATTTGCTTATGTCTGAAGGAGAAGATGATGATGAAGATGCAGGGAGTGATGAAGAAGGAGATAATCCTTTCTCTGGTAAGTCTTGGTCCTTTGCTTCTGTTCCTATGTAGCTCACTATTGTACCTTCAAGACTAAATAGGAAACTCTTTGCTACTATAGAGTATTATCAAAAGCTACCTCTTTGGGCTAGAGAGATGGTTTAGCAATTAAGGCACTTGCCTGCAAATCCTAAGGACCCAGATCCAGATTCAACTCCCCAGAACCCACAGAAGCCAGCCACACAAGGTGACACGCACACAAGATGACACATGCATCTGGAGTTTGATTACAGTGGCTGGAGGCCCTGGCATGCCAATTCTCATATTCTCTCTCTCTCTCTCTCAGAAAAAAAGTTTTTTTAAAAAACTGCCTCTTTCATTGAAGTCCCATTAATAAACCCAAGAGTACTGACTTCACTCATGATGATCATGTTGCATGTGAGGTAGATCTGGCTGTAACATCTGTCACCCCATTGATTTAGCTGGTCTGGCTGTCTAGGCACATATTCCCTTCCTCCCTTATTTTATGTACATCCCTCCAGAAGTTCTGTGCTTGGTTAAAGAGAATGGCCTTCCCTGATAGAAGAGGACCATTCTTTGGTCAAGAGTGTACAAGTAGTTAGCTGGCACATGCCTTTAATCCCAGCACTCAGGATGCAGAGGTAGGAGGATTGCTGTGAGTTCGAGGCCACCCTGAGACTACATAGTGAATTCTGGGTCAGGCTAGGCTACAGCAAGACCCTACCTCAGGGGAAAAAAATGAGTGTGTAAGTAGCTGAGTTCCCCCTGCTAGAAACTCCAGACTAGTTCTCAAGGATAATGGTGTCTGTTAGCCTTAAAGGAAGTGAAATCACACAAACACAATAGGCATAAGAGATGGCAGTGGATTGATTGCTTAATGGTTAAGGTGCTTGCCTGCAAAGCCAAAGGACCTAGGTTCACAGAAGCCAGATTCACAAGGTGGTGCATGCATTTGGAGTTCGTTTACAGTGGCTAGAGGCCCCAGCGCACCCATTCTCTCTCTCTCTCTTAAATAAATAAATTAATTAATTAATAATAATAAAATTAAAGATAAGATGGCAATGGATGCTGGGCTTGGTGGTGTATACCTTTAATTCCAGCACTTAGGAGGCAGAGGTAGGAGGATCACCATGAGTTTGAGGCCAGCCTGAAGACTGCATAGTGAATTCCAGGCCAGCCTGGGCTAGAGTGAGACCCTACCTTGAGAAAAAAAAAAGATATCAATAGATCTGGGTGTGGTGGTACACTCCCAGCACTCGGGCAGCTGAGGTAGGAGGATTGCTGTGAGTTTGAACCAGCCTGAGACTACATAGTAAATTCCAGTACCAAAAAAAAAACACTAACCCAAATAAAGTCATTGCTGTTTTGCAAAACTGGAAACACACACACACAAACACACAGATAAAGTGGACTGAGGAAAGAAGTTACTTGGATTCAAACTTTTTTTATTGACAACTTCCATTATTATAGTCAATAACCCATGGTAATTCCCTCCCTCCCCCCACTTTCCCCTTTGCAACTCCACTCTCCATCATACACATTCCCCTCTCAATCAGTCTCTCTTTTATTTTGATGTCATGATCTTTTTCTCCTATTATGATGGTCTTGTGTAGGTAGTGTCAGGCACTGCGAGGTCATGTATACCCAGGCCATTTTCTGTCTGGAATAGTGGATTCAGTTTTTGTGTGTTTGTTTTTTTCTTTTCTTGGTTTTTCAAGGTAGGGTCTTACTCTAGCTCAGGCTGACCTGGAATTAATTAATTATGTAGTCTCAGGGTGGCCTCTAACTCTTGGTGATCCTCCTACCTCTGCCTCCTGAGTGCTGCAATTAAAGGCATGTGCCACCATGCCTGGCATGGATTCAGTTTTTAAACTGTAGATTGCTGCTATTGACTCTTTTTTTAATTTATTTTTTTAATTATTAATTTTTTTATTGACACCTTCTATACTTACATACAAAAAAACATGATATTTCCCTCCCCTCCCCCATTCCACTTTAGAACACCAATCTCCATCATATCCCCTCCCTCTCTCCATTAGTCTTTTAATTTGATGTCATCATCTTTTTCTTCTATTTTGAGGGTCTTGCGAAGGTATTGCTAGGCACTGCACGGTCATGGATATCGAGGCCAATTTCTGTCTGGGCAGTTGCATTGTAAGAAGTCATACCCTTCCTTTGGCTCTTCCATTCTATCCGCCCCCTCTTCCGCAATGGTCCCTGAGCCTTGGAGGGTGTGACAGAGGTGTTTCAGTGCTGGGCACTCCTCTATCCCTTCTTCTCAGCACTATGTTTCCTTTTGGGTGATCCCAGTGGTCATCGCCATCTGAAAAGAGAAGCTTCTCTAACCAGAAGTGAGAGTAGCGTTAATATGTGAACATGAACATTAAGTGTAGTGCTTTCAGGGCAGCTTGGTGGGAATAATATATACAATTAGTCAGACAAGAGCAGGCTTTATACCCCTAAGGCTCATTACCTCACCTGCCATAGACTTTCGCTTAGTTTTTTTCAGTACCAGGTATGTATTCCCTCCCGTAGAGAGGGCCTTCAGTCCAATTATGAAGCAGTTGGTTACCCCATGAGTAGACATGCCACTATTGCACCAGTTCAGTCATTGGGCCTGTATGGCCAAACTTGAATATTCAGTGTCCACTGTTTTCATGCTATTGACTCTTGATAGTTAGAAGAGGAGGGCTTTGAAAGAGGGAATATAGGCACAAAGTCTTTGTGGATTGTCAGATGGACTAATTTTAGAAGAACAAACTAAAGGTACTCATTCTGTCAATAACTATATTTTGGGAGGGACTGAAGAGATGGCTCAGCAGTTAAAGGAGCTTGCTTGCAAAGCCTAATGGTTCAATTCCCTAGTACCCACATAAAGCCAGACTCATAAAGTGGCACATGCATCTGGAGTTCATGTGCAGTAGTAAGAAGCCCTGGTATGCCCTTACTTTCCCTCCTTCCCTTCTTCTCTCCTCCTCCCCTCAGATAAATTTAAAATAAATTAAAAAGAGGGCTGATAGCAATGCTCCAGCATGCTTGGGTCTGCAGTGACCCTGTGTATTCATTCCTATAGTGCTTGCCAGAGAAGCTTTTGAGAAAGTTTGAGGCCTTGCGCTACCCTCTCCAGAACAAGGTTATAGAAATTTTAAATAATGGGAGGAAAAAAAAGAGGACTGGAGCTGGGCATGGTGGCGCACACCTTTAATCCCAGCACTCAGGAGGCAGAGGTAGGATTGCCATGAGTTTGAGGCCACCCTGAGACTATATAGTAAATTCCAGGTCAGCCTAAGCTAGAGTGAGACCTTACCTCAGAAAAAAAAAAAAAAGACTGGATAGATGAGTAAAGGCACTTGCTTGCTAAGCCCACCTGCCTGGGTTTGATTCCCCAGGCAGTTTCAAAGATGACACATGCATCTGAAGTTCGTTTGTAGTGGCAGGATGCCCTGGCATGCCCATCCCCCCCTTCTCCCTACCATCTCTCCCTATCCTCCTCTTCCTTCTTTTCACTCTCTCTCCTTGCAAATAAACAAGTAAGATATCTAAAACTAAATTAAGGTGTTGGTGAGATGGCTTAGCAGTTAAAGGCATTTTCTTGCAAAGCCTGATGGCCCAGGTTCAATTCCCCAGTACCCATATAAAGCCAGATGTACAAAATGGCATACGCATCTGGAGTTTGTTTTCAGTGACAGGAGGCCCTGGCGTACCCATATATATTTTTTCTGTTTCTGTCAAATAAATAAATAAAAAATATTTTAAAATAAATTTAAAAAGAATTAGATTCTTTTTCCCCTTCCCTCTCGTCTTTTTCTCTATTGTAGTTTTGTTTTGTTTTTTTGTTGTTGTTTGTTTTGTTTTTTGGTTTTGGTTTTTCAAGGTAGGGTCTCACTCTAGCCCAGGCTGAGGTGGAATTCACTATGTAGTCTCGGGGTAGCCTCAAACTCATAGGGATCCTCCTACCTCTGCCTCCCAAGTGCTGGGATTAAAGGTGTGTGCCACCACACCCGGCTTGTTTCTTTGAGGTAGGGTTTCGCTCTAGCCCAGGCTGACCTGGAACTCACTCTGTATTCTCAGGGTGGCCTCGAACTCATGGTGATCCTCCTACCTCTGCCTCCCAAGTACTGGGATTAAAGATGTGCGCCACCATGCCTGGCTGTTGTTTTATTTTTTAGTAGTGCTTGGAATTGAACTGGGCCTCATACATTCTAGGTAAGCATTCTGCCTACCAACTGAGCTACTTCTGTAGCCCAAGCTTATCTCTTACTGAACACCAATCTTTCTTTTTACAGCTATTCAGCTGAGTGAAAGTGGAAGTGACTCTGATGTGGGATCTGGTGGTATAAGACCCAAACAGCCCCGTATGCTCCAGGAGAACACAAGGATGGGCATGGAAAATGAAGAAAGCATGATGTCCTATGAAGGCGACGGTGGGGAGACTTCCCATGGTTTGGAGGATAGTAACATCAGGTAATCAGCAGCAACATGCTCAGGCATTGTGTTAGGCCCTAGGCATACTCAGACATATCCTGCCCTTGAGCTCTGCTACTGAAAGAGACTAACACAAATCATTACAAACACAGAATCATAAGTGCTTAAGCATAAGTAAGTATAAAGTGCAACGTATCACTGAGAAGGGAATATCTCACTCTGCTTTAAGTAAGGGAAAGTTTCACAAAGGAATATTTGAACTGGTCCTTAAAGGATGAATAGGAGTCTACTGAGTAGGTATTATGGCAGTAAGCAGGTACGTCTTTACAGAAATGTTCAGAGGCCCAGAAATACAACATGATGTGGGTTCCATAGTAAAGCAAGGTGGTTGGAGAATTAACACTACATATAACAAGAAATTACATTGCAGAGTACCTTAAATACATGTTAAGATGTGTGGATTTTGGCCTGTTAGGAACCCTTACTTTTTTTATTTTATTTATTTTTGGAGAGAGACATAGAGACAGACAGAGAGAGAGGGAGAGGAAGACAGATAGAGATGGGCGCACCAGCAGTCTCTCAGCTGCTGTGAACGAAATCCAGATGCGTTCGCCCCCGTGTGGGAAAGTGTGGCATTGAGCCCTTGCATCACTTTGCATCTGGCTAAACGTGGGACCTGGAGATTGGAACCGGGTTCTTAGGCTTAGGAGGCAGGCGCCTTAACCACTAAGCCATCTCTCCAGCCCGGAACCCTTACTTTTAAGAAAAGGAAGTTTTTAGGCATGGTGGCAATACTACTGTAATATCAGATACTGAAACAAGAGTATCCCAAGTTCAAGATCAAACCCTGGGCTACATATCCACACCCTGTCTCTAAAAAAAGAAGACACCAGGTATGGTGGCGCATGCCTGCAATCCTAGCACTTGGCAGAGGTAGGAGGATTGCTGTGAGTTCAAGGCCACCCTGAGACTACATAGTGAATTCCAGGTCAGCTTTGGGCTAGAGTGAGACCCTGCCTCAAAAAATAAACAAATAGGCCAGGTATGGTGTCACACGCCTTTTATTCCAGCACTCGAGAGGCAGAGGTAGGTGGATCACCATGAGTTCGAGGCTACCCTGAGACTACGTAGTGAATTCTAGGTCAGTCTGGACTAGAGTGAGACCCTACTTTGAAAAAACAAAACAAAATAAATAAACAATTCAGTAAAATTAAAAAAAAATCTTTAAAGAGGGCTGGAGAGATGGCTTAGCAGTTAAGGCTCTTTCCTACAAAGCCTAAGGACCCAGGTTCGATTCCCAAGAACCCAGATAAGCCAGATGCACAAGGTGGCATGTGCGTCTGGAGTTCAAATAAATAAGAAATTACTAAAAGACGCCGGGCGTGGTGGTGCACGCCTTTAATCCCAGCACTCGGGAGGCAGAGGTAGGAGGATTGCCGTGAGTTCAAGGCCACCCTGAGACTACATAGTGAATTCCAGGTCAGCCTGAGCTAGAGTGAGACCCTACCTCGAAAAACCAAAAAAAAAAAAAAAAAAAAAAAGAAATTACTAAAAGAAAAGAACCAAGCATGTTTGTGTGCACCTGTAATCCTAGCATTTAGGAAGTGGAGGCAAAATCAGGAATTGAAGGTAATACTCAGCTACATACTGGGCTGAAGGCTAACCTGGGCTTTGTTTAACCCTGTGTCAAAAAAAAAAAGTAACATCATAATTGTGATTGCTCTTAGAGCAGTATGGGTCATAAAAGTCTGTCAAGAAGGGAAAATAGCCAGGCGTAGTGGCACACACCTTTAATCCCGGCACTTGGAAGGCAGAGGTAGGAGGATCTCCATGAGTTCGAGGCCACCCTGAGACTATACCCTGAGTCAATACTCTTGACTCACAGAGAAATTCTTTAAAGAGGTAGGGGAGGATGAAATGATGAAAGATTTGAAGATTCTGGGCAGGCATTGAATGAGAATAGTATGTGATCTGATTTACATTTTTAATAAGATTGCTCTGTGCTCAAAAAAGAAAACAAGAGGCTAGGGCTGGGAAAATAATTCAGTGGTTAAAGGTACTTACTTGGAAAACAGCTCAGGTTTGATTCCTCAGCACCCATATAAAGCTGGGCACAAAGTGGCACATGTGTCTGGAGTTCATTTACAGTGGCCAAAGACCCTGGTGCATGCGTACACATGCAAACAAAATTTAATTTTTTTAAGTTTATTTATTTAATTATTTGTGAGAAGAGAGAGAAACAAGGGGCATACTAGGTCCTCTAGCTAGTTCAAACGAACTCCAGATGCATGTGCCACCTTGTACATCTGGCTTTATGTGGGCACTGGGGAATTGAACCCAGGTCATTAGGCTTTGCAGGCATTAACTGCTGAACCATCTCTCCAGCCCCAAATTTAATTTTTTTAAAGAAAAGAAAAAAAGGTAGAAGATGTAAACTAACAATTCACAAAACAAATGAAAATGGATAAAATATATATATATAAAATAACTTCAGGCCAGGCGTGTTGGTGCATGCCTTAATCCCAGCATTCAGGAGGCAAATATAGGAGGATCACCATGAGTTCAAGGCCACCCTGAGACTACATAATGAATTCCAGGTCAGCCTGAGCTAGATTGAGACTCTACCTTGAAAAACCAAAAAAAAATAAATAAATAAATAAAAAGA
>PVKW010005220.1:0-16359 GCA_004027895.1 Orientallactaga bullata | reverse complement strand
AATTGGTAAAATACAGTGGGTGGGAGAGAAATAATAGCAATTTGTCACTATACATTTTATTTTTAAAGATTTTTTTAATTTATCTATTTATTAGAGACAGAGAAAGGGAGGGAGACAGAGAAAGAGAATGGGCATGCCAGGGACTCTAGCCATTGCAAATGAACTCCAGATGCATGTGACACCATGTGCATCTGGCTTACATGGGACCTGGAGAACTTTAAATGTGAATCCCTTTTTTCTTCAAAATTCTATATGTAGAAAATTATTAAGCCGGACGTGGTGGTGCACGCCTTTAATCCCAGCACTCGGGAGGCAAAGGTATGAGGATCGCCGAGAGTTTGAGGCCACCCTGAGACTACATAGTTAATTCCAGGTCAGCCTGGACCAGAGTGAGACCCTACCTTGTAAAACCAAAAAAAAAGAAAGAAAGAAAATTATTCTGTGGGAATAATAGAACTTTTTTTTTTTTTTGAGGTAGGGTTTCACTCTAGTCAGGCTAACCTGGAACTCACTATGTAGTCTCAGGTTGGCCTCGAACTCATGGTGATCCTCCTACCTCTGCCTCCCCAGTTCTGGGATTAAAGGCGTGCACAACCACACCCGGCTAGAACATGTTTTTGTTTTTTGTTTTTTGTGTTTTTTTTTTTTTTGGAGGTAGAGTCTCCTTCTAGCCCAGACTAACCTGGAATTTACTGTGTAGTCTTGGGCTGCCCTCAAATTCACACTGATCCTTCTACCTCAGCCTCCCAAGTGCTAGGACAAGCACCACAATGCCTGGCCAGAACATCTTTATTAAGATGTTTGTGTAGGGCTGGAGAGATGACTTAGCATTTAAGTCACTTGCCTGCAAAGCCCAAGGACTCAGGTTCGATTCCCCAGTACCTCTATAAGCCAGCTGCAGAAGGTAGCAGATGCATCTGGAGTTCATTTGCAATGGCTAGAGGCCTTGGTGCACCCATTCTTATTGTCTCTCTCAAATAAATAAATATTGTTTAAAGATGTTTGTGGGCTGGAAGGATGGCTTAGCATTTAAGGCACTTGTCTGTAATGCCAAAGGATCTAGGTTCCATTCCCCAGGACCCACGTAAGCTAGATGCACAAGGTGGCCCATGTGTCTAGAGTTCATTTGCAGTGGATGAAGGCCCTGGTGCACCCATCTGCCTCTTTCTGTCTTTCCGTATGTCTTAAATACATAAAATAGATTGAGAAGAGGAGGGGATATGATGGAGAATGGAGCTGTGAAGTGGAAAGTGAGAGAGGAGGGAATTATCATGGTATATTATTGTCTATAATTATAGAAGTTGTCAATAATAAAAAAAAAATTAAGCTGGGTGTGGTGGTACACACCTTTAATCCCAGTACTTGGGAAGCAGAGGTAGGATGATCGCTGTGAATTTGAGGCTGCCCTGAAGCTACATAGTAAATTCCAGGTCAGCCTGGACTACAGAAAGACCCTACCTCGAACCCCCCCCCCCAAAATATCTAGAATAATAAGAAATTTAATAAATAAATACATACATAAAATTTAAAAAGATGCTTGTGTAAATCTGGGCGTGGTGGCTCATGCCTGTAATAAGCCCTTGGGAGGCTGAGGTAGGGGGGTTACTGGGAATTTGAGGCACAACGTGAGTTCCAGGACAGCCTAGATTAGAGTAAGACCCTGCCTCAAAAAATAGGAGATGGGGATGGCTTAGCAGTTAAGCACTTGCTTGTGAAGCCTAAGGACCCTGGTTCGAGGCTCGATTCCCCAGGACCCACGTAAGCCAGATGCACAAGGTGGCGCATGCATCTGGAGTTCATTTGCAGTGGCTGGAGGCCCTGGTATGCCCATTCTCATTCTCTGTCTCTCTCTACCTCTTTCTCTTGTCTGTCGCTCTCAAATAATTAACAAATATTTTTTAAAAATCAAAAAAATAGATGTTTGCCAGGCATGGTGGTGCACACTTTTAATCTCAGCACTCGGTAATCAGAGGTAGGAGGATTGTTGTGAATTTGAGGCCAGTCTGAAACTACATAGTGAATTCTAGGCCAGCCTGTGTTAGAACAGGACCCTACCTCAAAAAAAAAAATGTTTGTTTAAGAATTTTATCACAGCCCATTGTTTCTAATAGTGAAAAAATTGGAGACAGTGTAAATGTCCTAGTGAGAGACTATTATATAAATAATATTTTAACTAGATAGCAGAATACCATGCCACTAATAAACTTACACTATAAGCCAGGCATCACTCTGGCAGAAATATGAAGAATTCATTGAAAGAGAGCAAGACTAGAGGTGTGAAGACTTATTTCAATAGTACAGGCCGGGGCTAGAGAGATGGCTTAGCAGTTAAGGCGTTTGCCTGCAAAGCCTAAGGATCCCAGTTCAATGCTCCAGGTCCCATATAAGCCAGATGCACAAGGGGGCACACACGTCTGGAGCTCGTTGCAGTGGCTAGAGGCCCTGGCATGCCCATTCTCACTCTCCCTCTCTCTCTTCCCCTCTCTCTGTCCCAAATAAATAAATTATAAAATCTTTTTTAAAAAAAGTACAGACCAGAGTTAACAAAGGACCAAGGTAAGCAGAGTAGAGATGGAAAGGACATGACAAAGACAAGATGTATTGAGATTCTTCAGGACTATTGACTAAATTTGGATACACAAATTATGGAAAAACAGTGAGTTTGAGCATTTGTGTTCATGTTAGCTGTCAACATGTATTATTCAGGTATAAGAATCTCTTTTGGTTTCTTGTGTATATGAAGTTGACACTTTCAAACAGGAGCATTTTCTCTCAGGGACATATAAAACAGTCCAGATCCAGTCATGTTAGTGTCCAGGGGAGGTAAGATGGGCTGATTTATTGGGGGCACTGAAACTGGGAATAGTCAGCTAGTGGATGGTGTCTGAGCTTGAGAGATGACATGTTTCTCTTCTCAGTTATGGGAGCTATGAGGAGCCTGATCCCAAGTCGAACACCCAAGATACAAGCTTCAGCAGCATCGGTGGGTATGAGGTATCAGAGGAGGAAGAAGATGAGGAGGAGGAAGAGCAGCGCTCTGGGCCAAGTGTACTAAGCCAAGTTCACCTGTCAGAGGACGAGGAGGACAGTGAGGATTTCCACTCCATTGCTGGGGACAGTGACTTGGACTCTGATGAATGAGGCTTCCTTTGGGCCTCCTTGGTCAGCCTTCTCCAGCCTAAGTGGTTTATCTTTTCCCAATTTGTTGAGATTTGTACAGTGTTTGATCATGAAGTCACCAAATTAACACTTCGTTTTTAATAAGAAATAATAACTGCCTATACTAATCTTGGGATAGCAAGTTTTTCCCCTAACCACTAACCAAAAAGAGAGAACAAGCTCGCTATTCCTTAATGCTATTTATTGGGGAAGGAGGAAAAACTGTGAAACAACTAATAACTTTATGTCTTTCTGGTGTATCAGGAATCTTCTAAACATGGCATCATTTCATTTTCTAATTTGCAGGCTGGAATAGATGAGAACCCCCCTGCTGGAACAGAGAATTAGGTTCTAGTTGGCTCTGTGCCATACTTTAAAAAAAAAAAAAAAAACACAAACTGTTGGACAAACTGCCTGCTAATGTGTTTTTTATTTAGATATATAGTGCCTTGTTGCTAAATGAATTAGAGGCAAATAACTATAAATCTTTGAAACGGCTTGTATATCAGAAATGATATGTTGCCATGTCAGTGTGCTTTGTGGCCTCCCTTCCCCCTGAAAAAAGACAGGCAGATGGTTAGTTCTTTAGGGCAACGACTGTGTCTTTTGTTTCTTTTCATGCTTAGGATATGGTTTTGTGCAAAGTAGGTACTCTTGAGAATGGTCTTAAAATCATGAAACTATCAACAGATATTTTACTGAGTATCTTCTCCATGTTAAGCACTCTATCAGATTCTTGGGATATAAAGGTAAAAAATAAGACACATCACATTTCCCCAAAGATCTCACCATCAAGTTGAGGGATGAGGTAGTAAAATTCAAACCATATTAATAACTCATTACAGAACTATGAGTTACATGCAACTAAGAAGCTAGTTGTAAAGTATAAGGGAAAATAGAGGAGTGATTATCTTTGAAAAAAAACACAGAAGTCTTCTAAAGGCATTTGTTAAGCTGATTATTGAATAAATAGGAGCTTGCCAGCTTCAAAAGTCCAAGCTGAGTGTCTCTTAAGACCAAAATATAGATAGGACAGAGTGTTTTCTTTTGTGTGTTTTTTGTTTTGCCTGCCTTGTTTAAGAAAGGATTTAGGTGCTGGCATGGCTAGAAATGACACTGAGTGGAAAGATGGGCAGGAAGCATATTATACAAAGCTTTTATTATAAGAAATAAAGTCAGCCGGGCGTGGTGGCGCACGCCTTTAATCCCAGCACTCGGGAGGCAGAGGGAGGAGGATCACTGAGAGTTCGAGGCCACCCTGAGACTACATAGTTAATTCCAGGTCAGCCTGGACCAGAGTGAGACCCTACCTTGCAAAATCAAAAAAAATAAAAAGAAATAAAGTCTAGAGGAGTAATACCAGATTTGTGGTTTTAGAAAATATTTGTATCTTCTTGAATGAAGATAGAAATGGAAGAATCACGTAACAGACAGGTATGACCCCCATTTTTGTAAAAGACAAAATCATGAGTGTATATTTATATGTGTTTGTATGTACTTGTATTGCAAAGAAAAAGGTATGAAAGGATATGTGCTAAAATGTTCACAGGGATAATCTACAATCTCTGAGGGATGAGAATGGAGGGGAGGTGGTTCATAGGGATCATGTTTACTGGAATGATGGAAGTGTCATTTTATTTCTGTATTGTTTGAATTTTTAAGTATGTATTTTTATAATAAAAATTTTAAAAATGACAGCAGTGGTATAGAGTGGTTTGGAGGGGAGCAATGTACTTGAAGTTGAGGGGCAATGGAGCCCGAAGTAGGGCTTTGGCAGTGGGATGTGGAGAAGGGGAGTGAATTTGAGACATCTTCAGAAGGGTGTAGAAATCAACAGGACTTCATGACCATTTAGCATTTGTGGGTGGAGAAGGAAGACTGGAAGGTGGTTTCTAGGATTTTGGTTTGAGAGATTGAATGGGTACATAATATTCATTAATTTATCAAACCACCTATTTCTTTCAGATTTTTTTAACTTGGTTTTTCAAGGTAGGGTCTTGCTCTAGCCCAGGCATTCACTATATAGTCTCAGGGTAGCCTCGAACTCATGGTGATCCACCTACCTCTGCCTCCCAAGTGCTGGGATTAAAGGCGTGCACCATGCCTGGCCCAAACAACCTATTTCTTTTTTTTGTTTGTTTTGTTTTGTTTATTGTAATCTTTTTTCAAGGGAGGGTCTTCTTCTAGGCCTGGCTAACCTGAAATTCACTATGTAGTCTCAGGCTGGTCACAATTCAAAGCCATCCTCCTACCTCTGCCTCCCAAGTATTGGGATGGATTAAAGGTGTGAACCACCATCTATTTCTATGTCTGTCAAGCAGTCTGACACATGCCAATATAGAATAGCTTCTGATTGCAAGGATCTTAAGATTCAGAGTGTGTGTGTGTATCTAAAAAGGTGATCATTACAATAAACATTTACAACTAGAACAAGTACTTAACTCTGCTTATGAGTGAGTATAGGAATGCTTCACAGAGAAGACTCAAAAGAAAGTGAAGCCAAGCATGATGACACACATCTGCAATTCCAGCACTTGCAAAGCTAAGATAGAGGAAGATTGTGAGTTTAGGCCAGCCTGGACTATAAGAGCAAGACCTTATCTTAGGAAAAAAGAATGATGATGAATATGAATAGGCAGGAGTTTATTAGATAGTCATAAGTGCCATGAGTAGCAGTGGGAGAACATTCTAGGCAGAAGGAATAGAATGTTAAGGCGCATTGAACATTTTCATGAAATTACAGGTAACTGGTTGAGTGGAATACAAGAAACTCTAATCAAGGCTGACCTGGAACTCACTGTAGCCCCAGGGTGGTGTTGAACTCACCTTGATCCTCCTACCTCAGCCTCCTGATTGCTGGGACTAAAGGCATGTACCACCACACTCTGCTTAAATGATCATTTTAGACCAGTTATTCCAGAAGCAGTCTGAGTATGGATAGATTGGCAGGATGCCTGATAATGATGAGACCTAAACTGACTTAGGCACTGGCAGTAGGGATAGAAGAATGTCTTACGATGAGATAATGGAAGTCTGAGTGGAACCTAGGTTTTTGAATTAGGTGATACTATTCACTGAAAAGGTTGAGAGTGGAAAGTAAGGAAAATAGCTCTGGAAGTGTGTGAAATTGATGTATGTTTATATAAAGCTTAGGATTTATACAACCTAGGGCATGAGATCATCCAAGATGCATGTATAGAATCAGAATATCATGGGGACAGAATCTTGGTGGCAGTAGGGACTGTTCTAAATAGAAAACGAGCTGGGTGTAATGGTGCACACCTTTAATCCCAGCACTTGGGAGGCAGAGGTAGGAGGATCACTGAGTTTGAGGCCACCCTGAGACTACATAGTGAATTCCAGGTCAGCCTGAGCCAGAGTGAGACACTACCTCGAAAAATTTTTTAAAAAGTCACTTGTTTGCAAAGCCTAATGGCCCAGGTTCAGTTTCCCAGTGCCCATGTAAAGCCAGATGCACAAAATAGAGCATTCGTCTGAAGTTCTTGTGCAGTGGCAGGAGGCCCTGGTGTGCCCATACTACTCTCATTCTGTCTGCTTCTTTCTGTTTCTCTCAAGCAAATGAAAATATAAACAAATAGGTGGGAAATCTGCCTTAAGTCTCTGAAAAATAATTAAATGTAGTATTTCATTGCAAAAGAAAATATAAATAAAGCCGGGCGTGGTGGCGCAGGAGGTTTGTGGAGGAAGCAATATGGAGGGGTTGGAAAAGGTAAAATAATTGTTGGATCTGTGAAAATAGGGTTGTTAACCAACATAGGTAGAGAAAATTGCATTGTAGGAAGAGACCTCTTCCCTTATGATGAAGATTGGAATGCATGCACTTACAGAACAATATGGAAGATAAGAAATTGCAATAGTTCACATTTTGTAGCTTTAGTTTCCTTTGTGAAGTAGGGTTGTCTTTATGACAAAAGTGAAAATGGGGGCTGGAGAGATGGCTCAGCAGTTAGTAAAACACTTGCCTGCAAAGCCTAACCACTTGGGTTTGACTCCCCAGTACCCACATAAAGCCAGATGCACAAAGTGGTGCATGCATCTGGAGTGCATTTGCACTGGCAGGAGGCCCTGATGCACCCATTCTTTTTTTTTTTTTTTTTTTTTTGGTGTTTTTTTTATTATTGACAACTTCTTTAATTGTAGACAATATTCCATGTTATTTCCCTCCCCCCCCCATTTTCCCCTTTGAAACTTCACTCTCCATTATATCCCCTCCCCCTCTCAAACAGTCTCTCTTTTAAGTTTGATGTCATGATATTTTCCTCCTATTATGATGGTCTTATGTAGGTAGTGTCAGGTACTGTGAGGTCATGGATATTCAAGCCATTTTGTGTCTGGAGGAGCACGTTGTAAGGAGTCCTACTCTTCCTTTGGCTCTTACATTCTTTCCACCCCCTCTTCCGCAATGGACCCTGAGCCTTGGAAGGCAGGTTTGAGATGTTTCAGTGCTGAGCACTCCTCTGTCACTTCTCAGCACCATGGTGCCTTCTGAACCATTCTTTATATCTATTGTCTGTCTTCTCTCTCCCTCCCTCTCTCTCTCTCTCTCTCTGCTTGCAAATAAATAAAAATATTTTTTTAAAGCCGGGCATGGTGGCACATGCCTTTCATCCCAGCACTTGGGAGGCAGAGGTAGGAGGATTGTCGTGAGTTTGAGGCCACCCTGAGAATACATAGTTAATTCCAGGTCCGTCTGGGCCAGAATGACACCTTATCTGGAAAAAAAAATTAAGTGAAAATGGGATGGGAATTTAACTAAGGTGTTGAACTACTTAGGGAGATAACAAGAAACTGGAAACAATGAAATATCCAATCAGTGAAAAAAACAGCTTTTAAGTAAGGAAAATCTGGCCAGTCATTGTGGCACATACCTTTAATCCCAGCACTTGGGAGGTAGAGGCAAGAGGATTGTTGTGAGTTAGAGGCCTGCCTGAGACTAAATAGTGAATTCCAGGTCTGCTTGGGCTAGAGTTGAGACCCTATCTCAAAAAAACAAAAATAGCCGGGGGTGTGGTGGTAATGCCTTTAATCCCAGCACTCTGAAGGCAGAGGAAGGAGGATCACCATGAGTTCAAGGCCACCCTGAGACTACATAGTGAATTCTAGGTCAGCCTGGACTAGAGTGAAACTCTACCTCAAAAAAAAGTCATAATAATAAGCCGGGTGTGGTAGTGCACACCTTTAATCCCAGCACCCGGGAGGCAGAGGTAGGTGGATTGCCATGAGTTTGAGGCCACCCTGAGAATACATAGTGAATTCCAGGTCAGCCTGGGCTAGAGTGAGACCCTACCTCGAGAAAAAAATCATAATGATAGGGGCTGGAGAGATGGCTTAGCGGTTAAGGTGTTTGCCTGCGAAGCCTAAGGACCTGGGTTCAACTCTCCAGGTCCCACATAAGCCAGATGCACTTGGTGGCACACGCATCTGGAGTTCGTTTGCAGTGGCTAGAGGCCCTGGTGTGCTCATTCTCCCTCTTTCTCTCTCTCTGTCTCTAATAAATAAATAAATAAATAATCTTTAAAAAAAATCATAATGATAAGGAAAATCTGTATGTACTAATGTGCAAAGATTTTCTTGAAAAGGTAGTGAAATGGTAGGGTTTGATTTAATTTGTTTGGATGATATAAGTTTATGTTTTCATACTTACAGTCTGAAAAAATAGCAATATGCCTTTCAAACTGTTGATACCTCCTAATATGACATAAAGAAGCAAGGTTTACTTTTTGTTTTGTTTTGTTTTCCAGGTAGGGTCTCACTCCGGTCTAGGCTGACCTGGAATTCTACTATGTAGTCTCAGGGTGGCCTCAAACTCACCATGATCCTCCTACCTTTGCCTCCCAAGTGCTGGGATTAAATTTATTTATTTATTTATTTATTTATTTATTTATTTATTTATTTATTTATTTAAAAGACAGTGTGGCAGGGTGGGGAGAGAGGGAGAAGGGGGCACTCCGGGGCCTCCAGCCACTGCAAACAAACACATGCACCACCTTATGCATCTAGCTTATGTAGGTCCTGGCGAATGGGACCTGGGTCCTTTGGCTTTGTAGGCAAGCACCTTAATCACTAAGCCATCTCTCCAGCCCGAATTTTTTTTTTTTTTTTTTGGTTTTTCAAGGTAGGGTTTCACTCTAGCCCAGGCTGACCTGGAATTCACCATGTTGTCTCAGGGTGGCCTTGAACTCACCACGATCCTCCTACCTCTGCCTCCCGAGTGCTGGGATTAAAGGCGTGCACCACCACACCTGGCCCAAATTTTTTTTTTTTTTGGAGCAGGGTCTCACTCTCGCCCATACTGATCTGGAACTTACTCTGTAGCCCCAAATTGGTCTTGAACTCATAATGATCCTCCTATCTCAGTGTCCCCAGTGTTGGGACTAAAGGTATGTACCACCACACATGGCTTTAATAATTTCTTTGGGAATGCCTAGCTGGAGTTCCAGAGGTGTGCTGTGCTGTGTAGTTTTTGGCTTATGGCTTCTCTCTCTGCCTGGTCCTGGTCTTCTACCATTATGGAACTTCCCCTGGATCTGTAAGCTTCGATAAATCCCTTCTTCCATAACTGTGCCTGGTCTGGAAGTTCATCTCAGCAAACCTGAAGCTGTCTGCTACAGAAGTTGGTACCAGAATGTGGGGTGAGATGAACCTAACCATGTGGATTTTTGTCTTTTGGAACCTTTATTTTGAAGGAACAGGCATGGACTTGGTGCTTGCAACTGAAGACACCTTCTAGAGTGGTAAGCCAAGTTTTATGGACTATTCTGATGAGAGTTTGAGAATGCTAAATGCAGACAGTATTGAACTTTGAGGCTTGGCTTATGAATATTCTAAGGGGAAGGAAAGACTGCAGAGGACTTTGTTGGAACTGGGCTACTGGCATAAGGGATGGCTGTGTTCTGCTGCCCAGGCCCAGAGAGTTTGATCATAGTTAAAGTTTTAATGGACTGATGTTATTGGCTAAAGGTATTGGACTGAGAGATTTATGATTTTAAGTTGGAAAACCTCAAGCAAGTTAAAATTACAGGCACTGAGACTGGATTTAGGTTACTGGAGTTGCTATTGTGAAACATATTAGCAATCTTAAGGAAGATGGCCCAACTTCTTTACATTAAAACAATGGAGAAGATGCCTGAGGAAAGACTGTTAGAAATGCCAACTCTTGAGAAGGAATTGAATGAACAAGGAATCTGCTTTTCAAGGTTATGTTTTATTTCATCCATGAATTAACAATATGCCTATGTCCCACACACCTGGTAATAGTTTTGGAAGCATGAAAAATGCATGAAGTGGGTCAAGAAGTGCACACCATTCCAGGAGCTGCTGTTGAGATGTGGCATGAGGCAGGACATGATGCCCTAATAGGCTGAAGAGCCTTTGGAAGATGGACCATGATTTGCATGGAGACCTGAAGATGTTTTGGATAAACCAGGACTGTGCAAGGGCTACCATGGAGTGCACTGTTGGCCTGAGATGGAACTTTTCCCTGGCTACTCTGCCCAGCTGGAGGGATAGAATTGGAAAACCTGGAGACTGTCAGTCTCTGGTTGTATTGAACTGTAGAAATTTGATGATTGCTGATGGTGGTTGAGTTTGCATTGTTCTAGTCTCTCCTTGCTATGCCTTATACCAGTTGAAAATGTTGACTCTGTGCCTTTACATGTTGAAAGTATATAACTTGTTTGATTCTACAGGACTGCCAGCTAAGAGACAATCTTAAATCTCAGATGAGATTTGGGACTTTGGAACTATCTTAAATTGGTAAAGACTGTGGGGACCTTTGAAATTGGACTGAATACAATTTACAATGTGTGATGGTTATGAATCTATTGGGGGCCAGGGACGGAATGTGGTAGTTTAAATAGATGGCCCCCAATATATTCAGTGTTTTATTAGTTTGTAGTTTGCACCTGCAGCCACCTTGCTGGAGGCAGTGTCTCTGGGTGGATCTTAAGGTGTGGTGGTGGGTTTAGGATTTCAATCTAAAGATATGCAAAGTGTGCCTAGCTGGTGTTCCTGAGGTGTGCTGTGCTGTGTGGCTTTTGGCTTGTGGCTTCTCTCTCTGCCTGGTCCTGTAAGAACAGGCCAGCCTCTTTTGCCATTATGGAACTTCCTCTGGATCTGTAAGCTTCAATAAACCACTTCCTCCATAAAAAAAAGTTTCTTTGGGTGTGCTGGAGAGATAGGTTAGCTGGTTAACTGGTTAACTAGAGATAGGTTGCCTGCGAAGGCTAAGAACCCAAGTTCAGTTCCCCAGTATCCATGTAAGCCAGATGTCCAAAGTGGCAGATGATATCTGTAGTTCATTTGCAGTGGCTACAGGCCCTGATGCACCTGTTCTCTCTCTCAAAAGAAAATTAATAAATAAATTTTTTTTTTTGGTTTTGCAAGGTAGGGTCTCACTCTGGTCCAGGCTGACCTGGAATTCACTATGTAGTCTCAGGGTGGCCTCTAACTCTTGGCGATCCTCCTACCTCTGCCTCCTGAGTGCTGAGATTAAAGGCGTGCGCCACCACGCCCGGCTCTAAAATGCTATTTTTAAAAGTTTTTTTTTCCTTGGTTCCTATGTATTCTCTGGGTGGCCTTAAACTCCCAGCAATCCTCCTACTTCTGCCTCCCAAATGCTGGGATTAAAGGCCTGCAACCACTATGCCCCCGGGGGGGTATTTTGTTTTTTTTCTTGTTTGTTATTTATTTGCAAGAGAATGAATGTCTATAGGCACTCCAAGGCTCTTGCCTTTGCAAATGAATTTCAGAAAAGACTTTACATGAAAAAAATTTGCTCAAGCTGGGCATGGTGGTGCATGCCTTTAATCCCAGCACTGGGGAGGCAGAGGTAGGAGGATCGCTGTGAATTCAAGGCCATCCTGAGGCTGGCTACATAGTGAATTCCAGGTCAGCCTGGGCTAGAGTGAAACCCTATCTTGAAAAAAAAAATTTGCTCAGGGGCTAGAGAGATCACTTAGTGGTTAAGGCACTTGCCTGTGAAGCCTAAGGACCCAGGTTCAACTCCCCAGTACCTACGTAAACCAGATGCACGTGGTGGCGCATGTGTCTAGAGTTCATTTGCAGTGGCTAGAGGCCCTAGTGCACCCATTCTCTCCCTCCCTCTCTCTCTGTCCCTCATAAAAATAAATAAAATAAGCTGGGCATGGTGGCACACACCTTTAATCCCAGAACTTGGGAGGCATAGGTAGGAGGATTTCCATGAGTTCAAGGCCACCTTGAGACTACATAGTGAATTTCAGGTCAGCCTGAGCTAGAGCAAGACCCTACCTCAAAACAACAACAACAACAAAAAAAAAACAAATAAAAATTAAATAAAATATGTTTTTAGGACTGGAGAGATAGCTTAGCAACTTAAGGCACTGCCTACAAAGCCTAAGAATTCATGTTTGAATCTCCAGGTCCCACATAAACCACACACACAGTGACGCAAGTGCGTAATGTTGCACATGTACACAAGTGGGCACTTGCCTCTGTATTTGCAGTGGCTGAAGGCCATGGCGCACACATTTGTGCACACACTCTCTGTCTCCCTGCCCCTCTCTCTCTCTCTCTCAAAATAAATAAAATAAAATATGTTTTTAAAAATTGCCTCATGAGGGCTGGAGAGATGGCTGAGCAGTTAAGGCACATGCCTGCGAAGCCTAAGGACCCCAGTTCGATTCTCCAGGTCCCACTTAAGCCAGATGCACAAGGGGGCGCATGCGTCTGGAGTTTGTTTGCAGTGACTAAGAGGCCCTGGCATGCCAATTCTCACTCTCCCTCTCTCTCTTTCCCTCTCTCTGCTTCTAATAAAAAAAAAATACCGGTATCTTTAAAAAAAAAATTGGCTCATGGGAAGCTGGGCGTGGTGGCACATGCCTTTAATCCCAGCACTTGGGAGGCAGAGGTAGGAGGATTGCTGTGAGATAGAGGCCATCCTGAGACTACAGAGTGAATTCCAGGTCAGCCTGAGCTAGAGTGAGACCCTACCTCAAAAAAAAATGGCTCATGGGCTGGGGAAGATGGCTTAGCAGTTAAGGTGTTTGCCTGCAAAACCAAAGGACCCAGGTTTGATTCCACAGGCTATATAATCCAGATGCACAAGGGGACACATGCGTCTGGAGGTCGTTTGCAGTGACTAGAAGTCCTGGCATGCCCATTCTCCCTCTCCCTCTTTCCCTCTCTCTGTCTCTAATAAAAAAAAAAAACCCAAAGGCCGGGCGTGGTGGCACACGCCTTTAATCCCAGCACTCGGGAGGCAGAGGTAGGAGGATCGCCAAGAGTTCGAGGCCACCCTGAGACTACATGTTAATTCCAGGTCAGCCTGGACCAGAGTGTGACCCTACCTCGCAAAACCAAAAAAAAAAAAAAAAAAAAACCCATATCTTAAAAAAAAATTGGCTCATGGGAAGCTGGGCGTGGTGGCACATGCTTTTAATCCCAGCACTTGGAAGGCAGAGGTAGGAGGATTGCCGTGAGTTGGAGGCCACCCTGACACTACAGAGTGAATTCCAGGTCAGCCTGGGCTAGAGTGAGACCATACCTCGGAAAAAAAAATGGCTCATGGGCTGGGGAGATGGCTTAGCAGTTAAGGCGTTTGCCTGAAAAGCCAAATGACCCAGGTTTGATTCCCCAGGCTATATAATCCAGATGCACAAGGGGGCGCACGCATCTGGAGTTTGTTTGCTGCAGCTGGAGGCCCTGGCATGTCCATTCTCTCTCTCTGCCCTCTATCTCTCTGCATCTTTCTCTTGCTCTCAAATAAATTTTTAAAAAGCATTAAAAATAATAATAATTGGCTCAGGCTTGATGTGCTGGCTCACGCCCATGGGAGCTGGTGAATTGAACACAGGCAAACAGGCTTTACAATGAAGCACCTTAAACCACTGATGACCCATCTCTCCAGCCCCTATGCTTATCTTCTGTATCAGCTGCTCTTAAACTAGCATGCATCAAATAGATAAATTTTAAATTTCTAGGTTTTCCCTCCAAGGCTCAGGGACCATTGTGGAAGAGGGGGCGGATAGAATGGAAGAGCCAAAGGAAGGATATGACTTCTTACAATGCAACTGCCCAGACAGAAATTGGCCTCGATATCCATGACCTTGCAGTGCCTAGCAATACCTTCGCAAGACCCTCATAATAGAAGAAAAAGATGATGACATCAAATTAAAAGAGAGACTAGTGGAGAAAGGGAAGGGGATATGATGGAGATTGGAGTTCTAAAGTGGAATGGGGGGAGGGGAGGGAAATATCAGGTGGGTTTTTTTGTATGTAAATATAGAAATTGTCAATAAAAAATAATTAAAAAGCCGGGCGTGGTGGCGCACGCCTTTAATCCCAGCACTTGGAAGGCAGAGGTAGGAGGATCGCCGAGAGTTCGAGGCCACCCTGAGACTACATATTTAATTCCAGGTCAGCCTGGACCAGAGTGAGACCCTACCTCGCAAAACCAAAAAAAAAAAAGTAATAATTTAAAAAATTTTCTAGGTTTTGAGTGGGCATTTGTAATATGCAAACCTATAATTCTGGGGCAGATAATACATAAAATGATACTAATAACATTTTGAGTAGTATTTCTTTGGTAAATATAAATACTTTAGATGAAATATAGAATCATAATTTTAATTATCAGGTATATCATTGCAGATTGAGCCTTTGTGTTTTTTTATAACTTAATAGTTAAATTTTTTAAAACTAATAGGCTGCTTGTAATATAATTCATTCAAAAATGGCATTTACAAACTGATAAAAAGTTACATATAAATGATCAATTTTACAAGTTGGTTTAAATGGATGTAAGACTTTCAAAATCACTTTTTTATTTTTTAAACTTTATAATTGACAACTTCCATAATTATAGACAATAAACCATGATCATTCCCTCCCCCACTTTCCCCTTTACAAACCCACTGTCTATCATATCACCTTCCCCTCTCCATTAGTCTCTTTTTATTTATTTATTTTTTTTTTTCTTTTTTGAGGTAGGGTCTCATTCTAGCCCAGGCTGACCTGTAATTCACTCTAGTTTCAGGGTGGCCTCTAATTCATGGCAATCCTCCTACTTCTGCCTTCCAAGTGCTGGGATTAAAAGCGTGTGCCACCACACCCGGCTCTCTTTTTTATTTTGATGTCATGATCTTTTCCTCCTATTATGATGGTCTTGTATATGTAGTGCCAGGCACTGTTAGGTCATGGATATCCAAGCCGTTTTGTGTCTGGAAGAGTGCATTATAAGGAGTCCTACACTTCTTTTGGCTCTTACCTTCTTTCCCCACCTCTTCCACAATGGACCCTTGAGCCTTGGAAAGTGTGATAGAGATGTTTCAGTGCTCTTGAGCTATCCCAGAAGTCATTGCCATCTGAAAAAAGAAGTTTCTCCAACCAAAAGTGAGAGCATTAATATATGGGTATGGGGCTGGAGAGATTGCTTAGCAGTTAAGGTGTTTGCCTGCAAAGCCAAAGGATACCGGTTCGATTCTCCAGGACCCATATAAGCCAGATGCACAAGGGGGCGCATGTGTCTGGAGGTCGTTTGCAGTGGCTAGAGGCCAGGGCAGGCTCTTTCTCTCTCAAATAAACAAAAAATATTTTTTTTAAGTTTATGTTAATATATGGGTATGGTCATTAAGAAAAGTGCTTACAGCGCAGTTTGTGGGCATAATATATGTGCATTTAGCCAGATGACAGCAGATGTTAACACCTCTAAGGCTCATGACCTCCCCCTGTCAGGCTTTTGACTAGGTTTTCAGTACCAGGCATCTATTCCCTCCTGTGGAGCAGGCCTCCAGTCCAATTTGTGAGCAGTTGGTTTCCCCCATAACAGACATGCCACTATTGCAACCGTTGGGTATTTGGCCTAGCTGGCCAAACTTTAAGGCTTGCAATGTCCACTGTTGTTAATCACCACTGATGACTTCTCTCATAGGGCCACATGCACTGTAGCTTTTTCCAGCTTTCTGTCAGCTGGTCTACAGTGAGGAAAAATCACTTCTTTTAAATTTTGCTTGTATAGGTTTGGATTTTCCACATTTTGGCATCTTGGAATCCAGTATATTCAGCCAACTCTATACTTCAGCATTTCAACTTATTTAGGTATCCATTCATCCTGATTTACATTAAAATAAAAGAGTGTGCTCACATCCTGTGGGGTTTTTGTTTTTTTGTTGTTCTTGTTTTTTTTTTTTTTTTCAAGGT
>PVKW010005219.1:0-80417 GCA_004027895.1 Orientallactaga bullata | reverse complement strand
CAAGGTGATCCTCCTTCCTCTGCCTCCCAAGTGCTGGGATTAAAGGTGTGGAACACCACGCCTGGCTCTGTCTTTTTATGTATTTATTAGCAAGACAGAGAGAGAGAGAGAGAATGGGTGCACCAGGTCCTCTAACCATTGCAAAAAGTCCACATGCATGTGCTTCCGCCTTACATGACTTCCAATAGAGGGGCTGAAGAGATGGCTTAGTGGTTAAGGCGCTGCCTGCAAAGCTTCAGGACCCAGCTTCAATTCCCTAGAACTCACATAAGCCAAATGCACAAGGTGGCACATGCATTTGGAGTTCTTTGCAGTGGCTAAAGACCCTGACACACTCATTCATTCTCTCTCTGTCTCTCTCATTGGCCTTTTTCTCTCCCGAATGAATAAAATGTTTTTAAAAAGCATTACTGGGTGAAGTTTTTTTTATTATTATTTATTTACTAGAGACAGAGAGAGGGAGAATGGTCACACCAGGGCTTCTGGCCACTGCAAACGAACTCCAGATGCATGTGCCCCCTTGTGCATCTGGTTTACGTGGGACCTGGAGAATCGAACCAGGGTCCTTAGGCTTCACAGGCATTCACCTTAACCACTTTGTCATCTCTCCAGCCCCTGAGTGAAGTTTTAAAAGAACTTCTGCACCTCTTTTTTTTAAGATTTTATTTTTATTTATTTATTAGAGACAGGGTGAGAGAAAGAGTGAGAATGGGCTTGCCAGCCCTCTAACCACTACAAACTCCAGGCACATGCACCCCCTTGTGCATCTGGCTTACGTAGGACCTGGAGAATTGAGCCAGGGTCCTTAGGCTTCGCAGGCATGCGCCTTAATAGCTAAGCCATCTCTCCAGTCCTTGTCCAACATTTTTACCTACTGGATCAAACCCATCTCAGGACCTGCTGTATCCCAGAAAGATTAGGGTATTAGATCCAGAAAGAAACCTTCTCCTTTTCCAGCATTTATAACCCTTCTTAGACCCTAAGTTTATTCTGTAACCAGGTTCTATCCTTCACTAAGCTATTTCCGCACCAGGGATAGTTGACCTCAGTCCTGGTCTAGCTTTGAATGGCACTGGGTGTCATTTTCAGAACTCCCTTCTCTCTTGCTTCCCTGACACTCTGCCGTCCCTTTTCCCTGTCAGTATTTTGTGAAGGTTTGGTGGTTAGCCTTCCTTGATCTTGAGCTTTTCTCTGTCAACACAGACCTCTGAGATCTGAAAGCTCTGGGCCCTCTCTCCTAGAAGAAGGACATTCAGGTAAACGCTGTCCCTGCCCCAGGAGAAGTAGCTGTGATGATATTTGGTCACCACATATTGGGCTGCTTGGTCTGTGGTCTCAGCTCACACTCACACGTATTTATGGCACCTAGATCTATTCCATAAGTAGGGCATAGTGACACACACCTGTAAACTTAGACTTGGAAGGCTGAGGCAGGAGAATTCCCATGAGTCTGAGGACAGCCTGAGCTGCATAGTGATCCCAGGGCTTCATATCAAGACCTTGTCCCCAGACCAGACAACCCCATGTCTGCTCCTCAAAGCCCAGTCTCTTTTCCTCTCTCTCTCTCTTTTTAAATTTTTACTTACTTGAGAAAGAGAAAGGCAGAGAAAGAGAGAGTTGGCATGCCAGGGCCTGCAGCCACTGCAAACAAACTCCAGATGCATGCACCTCCTTGTGTATCTGGCTTACATGGGTCCTGGGGGAAGCAAACCTGGGTCCTTTGCCTTTGCTGGCACCTTAACCATTAATCCATCCCTCCAGCCTGAGGCCCAGTCTCAAGGGGCTTCAAGGATGGGGCCTGGAAACCACGAAGCTAAAGTCATCATGTCCTCCCGCAAATCTGTCATGTTCGTGTTTACCATTTCCATGATGCTTGGCAACAGTATCTTACATGGTTCTGTGGGTGGCCATCTTTGATGTTCTGCCCTTCCTTGTGAGGCCTACCCTCTAGTTGGTATTCACTTGACAAAGTGAATTGATTCCTTCAGCATGCCTGGGCACAGGATGTGCTGAGCATCTTTGGTTACCTTTCATGAAAGCCAGGCCACTTGCCTTGGGGCTTAACAGTGTTTCTGTTGTTGTGGGGGGAAGAACTCTGACAGATCAGTGAGCCACAGTGTCTTTCACACAATCATATTAATTGCTGGAACCCTGTTTGTCAGCAGCTGGACAACGAGGAGTGTTGTATCAAGCAGTCTTCATCTAAGTCAGTGCTGGTCTTTGCAAGGACATGGAGAGCAGAGATGGCGTAGATTCCAAGTAACACATAGCCACCTGAAGCCGTGTGCTTATTCACTTTTCAGAGCAGGTGGAGGGAAGAGATAAGTGTTTAGAAGCCAGCTAACCATGCTTTATGGCTGGGGCGGGGGGGGGGGGTCTCATCTGATTTTCATTTCAGATAGTTGCCTTAGTAACAATCAGTGCTTGTCCAGATTGATGACGCTGCCCCGCTTACATACCTGCATTGATTGCTGAATGAGGTTTGAGATTAAAAACAGAATGAGGTTATTTATATGTGATTACAGAGTAAATGGAAACATGAACAATCATGTCACTAGAGGCCCGGGGTTCTGGGAAATTAATGGCACCCAGCTCTTTGTTCTGTTGACAAGATGTAGTTGTCAGTCTGAGTCTCCAAGAAGTTGAAGTAGATGAATGCCTCCCTGCTTTCTACAGGCTGTGCTGTCTGTGCTTCACTTGGGTTAGATAGCTGACATCATCTCCAGATGTCAAGGACACAGATAAGGAGTGTAGAACCAGTTGGGAGCAGACTGCAGGTGGAACAGGCCAGCTTTCTTACACCAGATGTTCTTATCACCGTCTTGCCCACAGGGTAAGGAAGGCCCGCGTGGGTCACATTTTGAATCAAACACAAGAAGGCAAAGATGCTGCCAGTTCTCAGGTGCTTGTTGCCACCTCCATGCCCTGTGATCAGCAAAGGCTTGGGTTAAATACACTCGTAGAAAATAGCATATACAGCTGGGTGCGGTGGCACGCACCTTTAGGTGTAGCACCCAGGAGGGTCACCGTAAGCTTGAGGCCAGCCTAGGCTAAAGTAAGACCTACTTGAAAAAGAAAGAGAGATAAAGAAAAAGAGGGGTGAAGAGATGGCTTAATGGTTAAGGTACTTACCTACAAAGCCAAAGGACCCAGGTTCAATTCCCTAGGACCCACATATGCCAGAAAAATAAAATTAAGAAAAGAAAGGAAGAAAATAGCATATAGGAGTACCTTAACATTTTGTTATGTTGTAGCTTTTTCAAAACAAATCAGAGTTGCTTTTTTGAGGGATACAATGAATAATGACTGGAGAAGTTACTGTTATAATATGAAAAGTTTGTAATGGGTAATTTGTCATTCTTAGTAATTCATAGTGACTTTTTTTTTTGTTTGTTTGTTTTTCAAGGTAAGATCTCACTCTAGCTCAGGCTAACCTGGAATTCACTGTGTAGTCTCAGGGTGGCCTGGAACTCTTGGCGATCCTTCTAACCTCTGCCTCCGGAGTGCTGAGATTAAAGGCATGCGCCACCATGCCCAGCTGACTTTTTCTCCTTATAACTGCATAGAGGGCTGGGAAAATGGCTTAGCGGTTAAGGTATTTGCCTGCAAAGCCTAAGGACCCCAATTCAATTCCCCAGGACCCACATAAGCCAGATGCACAAGGAGGTGCATGCATCTGGAGTTCGTTTGCATTGGCTGTAGGCCCTGGCACACCCATTCTCTCCCTCCCTCCCTCCCTCCTTCCTTCCTTCCCTCCCTCTCCCTCTCTCTCTCTCTCTCTCTGCCTCTTCCTCTCCCTTTCTCAAATAAATTAATTATTAATTTTTAAAAAGAGAGATAACCCTATAACTGCATAGAATTGTGGTCAAGACAAATTTTCATACTTACTTGTGGAAACATGTTTTTACAATGTGATGTTTTCTTCTGTGTGAAAGTGGATCATGGTAAACAGGAAGGTGTTATACAGCACTGTAATGCTTCTATAGGAAGTTGGTCTTATGTGCTTATATATCCTGTGTTCTAGAAAAATACTGACATTTATACACATTAAAAATGCAGGACTGAAGCCGGGCGTGGTGGCGCACGCCTTTAATCCCAGCACTCGGGAGGCAGAGGTAGGAGGATCGCCGAGAGTTCGAGGCCACCCTGAGACTACATAGTTAATTCCAGGTCAGCCTGGACCAGAGTGAGACCCTACCTTGCAAAACCAAAAAAAAAAAAAAAAAAATGCAGGACTGGAGAGAGGGCTTAGTGGCTAAGGCACTTGCCTGCAAAGCCTAAGGACCCAGGTTTGATTCCCTCAGGGCTCACGTAAAGCCAGGTGTACAAGGTGGCACATGCATCTGGAGTTAGTTTGCAATGGCTGGAGGCCCTGTCACGGCATATTCTCTCTGTCCCCCTATCTGCCTCTTTCTCACTCTCTCTCAAATAATAAAAAAAAGTTTTAATGTAGACAGGGGTGGAGGTGAGCTGGAGAGATGACACGGCAGTTAAACCCGCTTCTTTGGAAAGCCTTACCACCCAGGTTCGATTCCCCAGTACCCATGTAAAGCCAGATGCACAAAATGGCACGTGTGTTTCTCTAGTTTATTTACAGTGCACAAGGTCATGATATACCCATTTTTTTCTTTCTCTTTCTTTGCAAATAAATAAAACATTTTTTTAATGTAGATAAGGACTGGAGAGATGGCTTAGCAGTTAAAGGTAGTTTCTTGCAAAGCCTGACAGCCTGGGTTCAGTTCCCCAGTATCCACATAAAGCCAGATGCAAAAGGTGGTGTGTGCATCTGGAGTTCATTTATAGTGGCAAGAGGATCCAATACACCCGATCTCTCCATCTCTCTCTCTAATAAAAAAATAAATAATTTTTTTAAAATTTATTTGCAAGGAGGCAAGGAGAGAACGAGCATGCCAGGGCTTCTTGATGCTGCAAAATGAACTCCAGCCATCTCTCCAGCCCTTAAAAATGTAGATAAGACACTCAAAAACCATTTAGCCAGTGTTTCAGAAGTAATTGTGGGGGCTAGAAAGATGGCTCAGAAGCCGGGCGTGGTGACGCACACCTTTAATCCTAGCACTTGGGAGGCAGAGGTAGGAGGATTGCTGTGAGTTCGAGGCCACCCTGAGACTACATAGTTAATTCCAGGTCAGCCTGGACCAGAGTGAAACCCTACCTCGAAAAACAAAAAAAGATGGCTCCAGTGGTTAAAGGCACTTGTCTGTAAAGCCTGATGGCCCTGGGTTTGGTTCCCCAGTACCCACTTAATTCACATGCACAAAGTGATGCCTGTGTGTCTGGAGTTTATTTGCAGTGAGTGGCAGGAGACCCTGGTGTTCTCATACTCTTTCTGTCTTTCTTAAATAAATTAAATAAATAAATATAATGTCTTGAGGATCGCCTTGAGTTCAAGGCCACCCTGAGAATACATAGTGAATTCCAGATCAGCCTAGGCTAGAGTGAGATCCAACCTCAAAGAAGGGGAAAAAAACAGTGATTTGATGAATTGTAAAATTTGCTTAACTTGAGTCAGGCGTGGTGGTATATGCCTTTCATCTCAGCACTCAGAAGGCTGAGGTATGAGTGTGGTCATGAGTTTAAGGCCAACCTGGCCTAGAGTAAGACCTTGCTTCAAAAAAACAAACAGCCAGGCATGGTGGCACACACCTTTAATCCCAGCACTTGGGAGGCAGAGGTAGGAGGATCACCGTGAGTTTGAGGCCACCTGAGACTACATACTGATTTCTAGGTCAGCCTGGGCTAGAGGGAGACCCTGCCTTGAGAAGCCCCCCCCCCCAAAAAAAAGCTGAACTCATACGTGTTTAAACATTTGGTTTTTGGTTTGTGTTGGCAGCCACCCATGGGAAACAGTTACTACTGCTGCCATGCAAAAATACCCAAACCCGATGAACCCGAGCGTGGTTGGTGTTGATGTGCTCCACCGACATATAGATCCTTCTGGAAAGCTGCACAGCCACAGGCTTCTCAGCACTGAGTGGGGACTGCCCTCCATTGTGAAGTCTGTGAGTATCTCCTTCCCAGTTCTCCAAGCCACATTAGCTTTTCAAGGAGATTGCAGGAGCTGATTCCAATGTCATTTTTTGCATCAGTTCAATACTATTATAGTAAACTTGAGTTATGAGTGTGTAATGAATTGGAAATATTACTGCAGTCTCTGTGAAGGTGCCCTGTAAAACCTCCTGAAGGAAGCTAGCTAAGAGTCTTCTTTTCCTCCTTGGTCAAGTCTGAGACCAACAGTAGGGTTCAGAAGCAGTGGTCGTCTGATTGTGGCTCTTGTGATCACTGGTATATTGTGTGCATTAAGGAAGGAGAACATTGTCAGACTTGTTACTGGCACATTTGTGTCATGGCCTGGTACTTTTTCCTGTACGTTTAGAAACAGTTCTATTGGGTGATGAGTCAATCTGCCATAGTGGCTGGTAGAGCCCATGAGAAGCTAGAAAATGCCAGTTGATGCACGTATAAGAATTCTGGTGATACTGGGTCCTACGTTTCTATAGCAGGGCTCTCTAAAAGGCAGCTTCACTCAGAAAAGTAAAGTGTACATTCCCCCACAGGAGTGCCTCCTCCTCACAGAGCACAGCTTTGGAAAGTGGGGGCACAACAGGGTTGGCATTGGGGCACACCCAGGGAGTGATGGTGGGTACTGATGTATGGGCTCCCCTTCCCCCAGATTAAATTGGTTGAATGTCTGGAGGTCTTCTCCCTTGAGCTTCTGGGAGACACTGGCCAGTTCACCTGAGCATTGGTTTGAGTGTTAGGTGCCATCTTTGCTCAGGTCTTCTGGTGTGTAGATTTCGCCTTGGTGATTCTAATACCATGCCTTGGGTGGAATATGCTCAGTTTTCTGGTTCCCAGTCGCTCTTGTGGAAGGTTCTTGAATATAGCATATGGCAGTCTTGTTTCCTCTAGCGAGTGAAACATTGAACACCTGTTGTGAATACCTTCCTCTGATCACTCATTCTGGGCAATTTCCTCAGCTTATTGGTGCAGCAAGAACCAAAACGTATGTGCAGGAGCACTCTGTGGTTGACCCTGTGAAGAAGACGATGGAGTTGAAATCTACTAATGTAAGTCTTGGCTCCCATGCTTTAATTTTATTTATTTATTTATTTATTTATTTGAGATAGAGAAAGGGAGAAAGCGGAAGAATGAGAATGGGTGCACCAGGGCCTCTGGCCACTGCAAATCAACTCCAGATGCATGCACCACCATGTGCATCTGGCTTATGTGGGACCTGGAGAATTGAACTGGGGTTCTTAGGCTTCGCAGGCATGCACCTTAACCACTAAGCCACCCCCCCCCTTTTGTTTTTTTTTGGTTTTTTTGTTTTTTGTTTTTTTGGTTTTTTGTGGTAGGGTCTCGCTCTAGCCCAGGCTGACCTGGAATTTACTATGTAGTCTCAGGGTGGTCTCGAACTCATGGAGATCCTCCTACCTCTGCCTCCTCCCAAGTGCCAGGATTAAAGGCATGCACCACCACACCGGCTACTTTTAAATATTTTATTTTATTTTATTTTATTTATTAGAGGGACAGAGAGAATAGGCAGAGGAACTCCAGACGCATACATCACCATGTGCATCTGGCTTAAGTGGGTTCTGGGGAGTTGAATATGGATCCTTAGGCTTCATAGGCAAGCGCCTTAACTGCTAAGCCATCTCTCTTAGCTCTTTTTTTTTTTTCTTTTTTTTTTTTTAAGCAGAGTCTTCACTGTAGCCCAGGCTGACCTGGAAATCACTACGTAGTCCCAGACTGGTCTTGAATTCACAATGATCCTACTACCTCAGCCTCCTGACTGCTGGGATTAAAGGCGTGTGTCCATAATTTTTAACAGTTTGGCTTAATTGAAATATTAATGGGTATAAGTGCTTGAGTGTGATGTAGAAAGTCAGTTCCTGGTCGGGTTCAGGCCTGTAATCCTAGCTGCTCCAGAGGCTGAGACAGGAGGATCTCACATTCAGGGCCAGCCTGGGCAATTTAGTGGCACCTGTCTTTAAAAAAAAAAAAAAACCCAGGCTCAGTTCCGTAGAGCCCATGTAAGCCAGATGCACAAGGTGGTGCATGCGTAAGGAATGGAGCTGGGAAGATGGTTCAGTAGTTAAAGGCACTTGCTTGCAAAGCTTGATGGTCTGAGTTCAATTCCCCAGTACCCATATAAATCCAAATGTAGAGAGTGGCTCATGAGTCTGTAGCTTATTTGTAGTGGCAGGAGGCACGGACTTGCCCATTCTCAAGCTCTCTCTCCATCTCTCCATCTCTCTCTCTCTCTCTCTCTCTCTCTCTCAAATAAAATTAATTAGCTGGTCATGGTGGCGCATGCCTTTAATCCCAGCACTCAGGAGGCTAAGGTAGGAGGATCACCAGTGAGACCCTACTTTGAAAAAATTAATTAATTGATTGATTAATTTTTAAATAAATTTAAGTATATTGTTTAAAAGGTAGGGGCCTGGGGATGAAGCTCAGTAGTGTAGTGCTTGCCTAGCATGCTGGTGTGTGTACGGTCCTAAGTTTAATCCCTAGCACCACAAATTCCATAATAAGTATTAGGGCTGGAGAGATGGCTTAGCAGTTAAGGCATTTGCCTATACAAAGCCAAAGGACCTAGATTCAATTCCTCAGGACCCACATAAGCCAGATGTACAAGGAGCACATGCATCTGGAGTTCGTTTGCAGTGCCTAGGGGCCCTGGCGTGCCCATTCTGTTTCTCTTCTCTGTATCTCTCTCTGCTTCCAAATAAATAAGTAAAATTTTTAAAAATCATTACAAAAGTGTAATAGAAAAGGAAGGGATGAAATAACCTTGATGATATGAGTTCTGCCCTGCTGAGCTTCTGCAGCCTCCTACACTTATCTTATATGTATTTTCCTTATAGATAAGTGAAAAAAAAAATTTTTTTTCAAGGTAGGATCTCACTCTAGCCCTGGCTGACCTGGAATTCACTATGTAGTCTCACAATGGCCTTGAACTCAAGGCACTCCTCCTACCTCTGCCTCCTGAGTGCTAGGATTAAAGGTGTGCGCCACCACTCTTGGCTAAAAACTTTCCAAGAAACAAAAATTAAGCCAGGCATGGTGGCTCACATCTTTAATCCCAGCACTCTGGAAGCAGGGGTAGGTGGGTCGCTGAGTTCAAGGCCACCCTGAGGCTACATGGACCTTAGGGCTGGAGAGATGGCTTGCAAGGTGCTTGCTTGCAAAGCCAAAGGGCCAAGGTTCAATTCCCCAGGACTCACATAAGCCAAATGCACAAGGTGGCGCATGCATCTGGAGTTCATTTGCAGCTGCTGGAGGCCCTGGCATGCCCATTCTCACTCTCTCTCACTCCCCCCCTTTCTGTCAAATAAATAAAAATAAAATATGTTTTTTAAAAATTGGACTTTAAATAAGTGGATTTTATTTCTATCACACAGTAATGTCAAATGATTTATTTTTGTGGATTTCTTATTTTGTATGTTTAGTTAATAAGATTTTGGCTTCTGTATTAAATGTTGGAAATGTTTTTCTCTTTGTTTCCACAATGTCTTGACATACTCTGTTCTTCAGATTTCATTCACTAATATGGTTTCCGTAGACGAGAGACTTACGTACAAGCCACATCCTCAGGACCCAGAAAAGTGAGTGAAGTGTTTTAACCAACTTATTTTCCACAGTGTTTTAAGTTTCTGATATGTAATTTTAACAAATGTAAGTTGGGTCATCGAGGCTGTGGTGTGTTTTGTGCCAGGACTGTTTTGACCCAGGAAGCCATAATCACTGTGAAAGGAGTCAGCCTCAGCAGCTACCTCGAAGGACTGATGGCCAGCACCATATCTTCCAATGCGAGTAAAGTGAGTGGCTGCCTGTTACCTATGTGCCGCTCCCCCTCTCCCTCTCCCCCCCCCCTTCTCGCTAAAGGTGACATAAAGAACATAGCCCAGGACCCAGTGCAGAGAACGGTTTGGAGGCTTGTGTGAGGAGTGTCCAGAAGGCATTCTCTGGGAATGCAAAGGCCCTCGTGCGGGAAGTGTGAAAGGTCCCTTCCATTCCTCAAGGAACTGTAGATAGCCAGGAAGGCATGGGGAGGGGAAGTCAAGGATCATTGTGGGGAGGAGTGGACATGATCTGATTTACAGTGGATGAAAACCCAGGGGTTTGGCCTCTAATCATTCAGTAAACACAATGGTGTCACTTAATTGTAGATTCTCCTCAGAACATCTTTTGCATACAAAATAAAAATGAGTTTATAGAGCAAGCCAGCGCTGGAGGCTTTGATATTTGGTAAATAATTTAGAAAGAGAGACCAAGGACAAAGCTATCTGTCCTGGAGGTTTAGTTAGACTTGGTGATACTTCCTGGTATGTCATTTATTTGATGTATGCTTTGCTCTGAGTAACAATGAGTATATGCAACTTTTTTTTGAAGGGCCGAGAAGCAATGGAGTGGGTGATCCATAAGTTAAACGCTGAGATTGAAGAACTGGCCGCTTCGGCGAGAGGAAGCATAAGGACTCCCATAGCAGCGGCTGCGCTGGGAGAGAAATGACAGCAAGAGTGGGTGCGCAGCGGCAGTCCCGGGCTCTCCTAGCTAACAGCATATTTATTTGTTATTTAAAAAAAAATACAAGTATTTTAGGTAGAATTTTTGTGTTTGTTTAAATGAGGTGGGGTAAGGCTGTGACTTGAAGATAATAGAATGTGGGGCTGCAAAATTAAAAGGGTCATGTGAGGCTGGTGTGGCTTGAAGCAACTGATTTTGAGGGCTGTGGTGCTCATGTGAACAATTAACAGCTTTTCTAAAGTACTTGTAAGAAATTGATACTGATCTTGAGTCTCTGGGAGGTACTCTTCAGGCGCTGGCACTCTGCCTGACTGCGGACCAAGCCCTCAACAAAGCAGGGCCCCCCTCAGTCCACACAGTTGCCTTACTGCTGTAGCTAAAATGGCATGCGTGAGGAGAATTTGTGTTGATTCAGATGACAGTAATTTGTATAAAATAACTTGCTCTGCTAAGAACCCCGGTATTTTGGTTTGGTACTTAAGTGATATTTTTGCAGTGTAAATTAGCATTAACGATCTTTGACCCCAACAAGAACGGTATTTTGTTGTATTAAAAAGTACTGTACTGATTTACCAAAGCTTTGTAACTTAGTAAAATTCTCACCCTCCTTGGCTGTGTCCTTGTTCACTGAGCATGCTGCCGGGGTGGGCGTGGTGCCCAGAAAACGGAAGTCCTGCTCTGAGGAGTTGTGCAGCAGAGCTGCTGCCCTTGTCCTACTGTATTGCACATGCTCCTTAGAAAGCACGGGCCATGTGTCACGGTCAGGCGTGTGTACTTCAGGTTATTGGAATAGGATTCTTTTTTTTGAGGTAATTGACCACAAAGCATCTTTTTTACATGCGAATTATATATGTCATGTGAAATTGCTTGATACAGTCTTCATTCAAAGCAAGGTCCCAGGAGTGACCGTGCCACCAGGGGGTGTGTGGTTGGGAGGAAGCAGCAGCAGGATAGGGGAACCCCAGTGTGAACTGCAGTTCAAAGTACAGACCCAAAAAAATGTGTTCATGTTTGAGCAAGAGATCATTCTGAGTGAGGTCTTTGAGACCAGAGTTGTTGCATATTTTTGTCAAAAGGTGGTTAGTTCTCACCTTTATTTCACAGTGCTTACTTAATGTGACCAATCTCAGGTGGGTTTTCCTACTAGGGACTAGTTAATATGTATACATAAGGCCAGAAAAAGTATTACTAAATTTTTTAAGTTGTGGTTTTCTTAAAATACTAAAGAATCTAAGAGAGCGGGAATCTTTGGCTAGTTATAAAAGCAGATTAAAACCAATGGAGTTTGAGGGGTTTTTGTTTTGTAATTGAAGATGGTTTTTATAAATGAAATGCCATTGCATCTGAACAGAACATTGCCAAATATTATTGTACAAAAAATGACTTGTATAATTCCTGTGTTTTGAAAAAGGTATTATACCCCAATGAATATATCTGGGAAAGTCCTATACCTTTTTTTACTTTGACCTAGTGATGAAATTCTTTTAACTCAAGTCATGGCTTTTAACTGGTAAAATATAAGTACATAAAACGAACTCTCTAAAGATTTCAAGATTACCCTGGAATAAATGTTAGTCAATGCAGCCTTGAGCATCTTAACCTTATTTAAGTGAACTTCTATGAACTTAAAGTTTTTCTGGTTAATAAAAATTTAATTTCTCTATGATTGCTTTCTTGAGTCTCCTTTCTTTGTAACAGCTATGAGTAAAGAGCAAAAGCTTTTCTCATTAGCCTTTTGCCCACGGGTCCACATGCAGCTGGGACGGGCTTGGCTCACTCCCCGCCGCAGGCGCCGCCTACGGAAGCCCAGAGGACTAGGGCTGGTGCGGCCGGCCGGCTCGCCCTGGGATTGGCACCGGTTCCGGGCCGTGTGCTCCCATTGGCTCTCGGGGAGGAGGCGGTGATCGGCAGGTCCGCGCGCCCCGCCTCTTCCGCTTCTCGGGCCTGACCTTCCTGCGGCTCGGCCCGGTGGAACCGACTTGGCAGCGTCCTAGCGATTCGGCCCAGCGCGCCCCTCTCGCGACAATCATGGTGTCGTACTGGCGACAGGCTGGACTCAGGTAGGGCCGGTCGGCGGAGGCGAGTGCGGCGGGGGTCACGGCGGGGGCCCGTCTGCCCCCGGCCTCCCGGGCCGTGCCACCAAGATGGCGTCGCCGTGGACAAGGGCTGGCCGCGGGGTCACGGGGTCACGGCGCCCGCACCTCGGGCCGAGCCCACTGCAGGGGAGGGTGAAATGCATCTGCGGTTTAACCCCGTGACCTCGCGGTTCACGGGGACAAGGGTGCAGGCCTGGCTGTGACACCTGGTTTCTTTGCTCCTGATCCGGGTGACCCAACATGTGGGTAGACCTTTCAGAACGACATTCTGTGGCATGATATTGTCCTGCCACAATTGAACAACCCACGTGCCCCACCTGAGGGCAAGCAAAGTTTTGGTGGGCTTGGAGGGATGGTAGTCCCAGTAACCAATTTTTATTTTTGTTTTTGTTTGTTTTTGTTGTGGGTTTTCCGAGGTAGGGTCTCACTCTAGCTCAGGCTGAGCTGGAATTCACTATGTAATCCCAGGGTGGCCTCGTAACCAGTTTTTAAGCTATGGGATCTATGCATGGTCACATTCCTTTTTCTCCTCCCAAGCCCCTACAGGGTAGGTATTGTTCGCCTTTCAGTCTGTTGTTCTTGCAGGTAAATGAAAATCTGAAGAGGTTGGAGAGCCTGAAGGTCACCCAGTTCAGACTTGGAAACTGACTCCTCCAGAAGCAAATTCTGAAATACCAAAAAGTGAAAAGGGGGCTGGAGAGATGGCTTAGTGGTTAAAGCCAAAGGATACCACTCAGCCAGATGCACAAGGTGGCACATGCATCTGGAGTTTGTTTGCAGTGGCTGGAGGCCCTGGTGTGCCCATTTTCTCTCTGTGTGTGTCTCTCTCTCTGCTTCTTTCTCTCAAATAAATACATAAATAAAATATATTTTTTTTAAAGTTAAAAGTGCCAGACATCTTTTGAGAAAATAGGATGTTAATGGAAGTTCATCTACCAAACTAGAAACAGCCTTTTATTTTGCTAGAATTGGCAGTGGTCTCTGAGGGCTTTTATTTAGAAACCTTGATTAGAAAGTATTTCCTGAGAGAGAAAATCCAATATTACTTTCAAGAAAGCCTTTATATAATTTATCATAAAGAGAACTTATAATTGAAGACGTTTTTTTCCAGTTATATGCACTTTATAAGAATAATATAATTGAACTTTTCAAAGAAAGTTTTTTTTTTTTTCTTATTTACTCGAGAGGGAGAGAGAGAAAGAATAGACATGCTAGGGCCTTTGGCCGCTGCAGGTGAACTCCTGATATGTACTCCACCTTGTACAGCTAGCTCATGTGGGTTCTGGGGAATCGAACCTGGGTCTTTTGGCGTTGCAGGCAAGCTCCTTAACAGCTACGCCATCTCTCCAGTCCTTGAACTTTCTTTTAGGCAGACCTGGAACTCTATTTCAGGCTGTCCTCAAATTTAGGTGATGCTCCTGCCTCAGCTTCCCAAGTGCTGCGATTAAAGGTGTGAGCTACAATGCTCAACTCAAGAATAATATAATTAGGGAGTGGGGAGGGAATTATCATGGTTTATTGTATATAATTTTAGAAGCTATCAATAAAAAGTTTTTTAAAAAGAGCTATGCATGGTGGCACACGCCTTTAGTCCCAGCACTTGGGAGGCAGAGGAAGGAGGATCACCATGAGTTTGAGGCCAACCTGAGACTACAGAATGAATTACAGGTCAGCCTGGGCTAAAGCAAGACCCTACCTCAAAAAAAAAAAAAAAGTTTTTAAAAAAGAATAATTAAAGAAAAATGTTTAAGTTTGCTGAGGCATTATCATTGTTAACATTGTGGTCTGTTTCCTATACTGAGATTAAAAAAAAATTATGAGTCCTTTATTTTATATCAGTATGCCTTGAAAACTAGAGTACCACGCACATTATCATCACTCATCCAAACACCAGTTTCAATTTTGACACATCTCTCTTTGTTTTCTCTGCAGAAATTCTTTTTGGCTTTAGCCACTTTTAAGCCCAGTTCTTCAATAACGCATAACCAGACCAAAAATGTAGAGAGAGCCGCAGGTGCTTGACCTAGCCGTCTCCTTATCATTGCCCTATCTTCTGTTCCCCCAGCTACATCCGCTACTCCCAGATCTGTGCCAAAGCCGTGCGGGATGCACTGAAGACAGAATTCCGAGCAAACGCTGAGAGGGCATCTGGAAGCAGCGTGAAAATCGTGAAAGCAAAAAAGGAATGATGAGTAAGTTTCTGACTTTTTAGAAGAGTTGTGTGTTAAATTTTTGGTGCACCATAAAAGCTAAAACCAATTTTAGTTTTGGATTCTGTCTACTTTAGCCAATCCGTGCATAGTGGGTAGTTTTAGAAGTCCCATGACATGATAAAAGAATGTCCTTTCGGGCCCTGAAAGGCAAAAGTAATTGGCACATTGATTTTCGGTGCATTGAGCTGTGTTAGGTAGAGAGCCGTCTTATTTTAATTAAACGGGTTTCATTCGCCTGCACAAAATCAAATAATTTGGAGGGTGAGCTCCCCCTTTTGTAATTGCTATTAGTGAGGTAACACTCGGAGCATGAATAGGGACAGGACTTTGGTTTTATTCCCCCCCCCCTCACACACACACACACACACACACCACCACCACCACCACCACCACCACCATCTGTTCAGGTCCTCACAAATCACATTCAGGCTACATGTCCAGGGGGACATGCTACTCTAGTCAGCAGGGAGAGCAGAGACCCCACAGGGGTCCTGCTTTGCCCAGTTCCTTATGCTCTCAGCATTTGATTTGTTGTAGTTCCTCAAAGATGTTGCTGATGTAGTTATGTCCTCAAGCAACAAAAGACATTTCTATGCATTTGATACGTCCATACTACAAAAGTGGCTTGCTCTCTCGTCTACATTTTTGACATTGTTATTTTAGAGATGTGCAGAGCAAAATAGGCCTTCTTCCTCCTTTCAGCACCGTCAGTCTGCATAGTGCAGCGCCAGGGAATGTCCGCGCTTCGCAGCCTGTGCTCTGAGCAGTTTGACTTGTCGAAACTGTCTCCCCACGGTGCTTTCCATTATCATTGTGAATTAGTAAATATTTTATTACAAGCCTGCAGATACGGGTGTTTTGACCTTAGCCCTTTTTCTTTTTTTTCTTTGTTCTTTTTTTGGTTTTTCAAGGTAGGGTTTCACTCTGGTCCAAGCTGACCCGGGAATTTGTGTAGTCTCAGGGTGTCCTTGAACTCACAGCGATCCTCCTACCTGTGCCTCCCACGTGCTGGGATTAAAGGCATGCGCCACCACGCCCGGCTAACTTAGCCCTTTTTCTAGGGTCCAGCTCTGTCTAGTCTTGTGGTTCTGAGCAGTGAGATCTGGTTTGTGCTGGGCTATTTGGTTTCAGCAATGAGTTAAGCAAGGATCTCTTCTGTCCTGCACGCCCCTGGCTCTGCGCCTCACTCCTGTGACTCTGCCAGAGCTTCAAGGTCAGAAAGTCATGTCCTGCTCCTGCAAGATGCTTGGTCCTCTCAGTGTCCTGCAGCAGTGAAGACTGCCCCATTGACACAGGGATTTTAGTGTCTTAAGTTCATTCTCTTGTTCATGTCACACAGCTAGCCAGCAACTGTACCTTCATTGTTTCCTCCTAGACCCTGGCTAAAGCTGGAAGTGCTGCTTGTTGGAAGCGAAGATTGAAGATGTGTGAGTGCCTGCTGTGGCCAAGTGAAGTTACCTCACTCCGTGGGAGAAATGCCTGTCTTCAGTTGATGCTGACAATAAATTGACATGGTTCACTCACTGTTGGCTCTGGTTTCTGGTGGACTTTACTTTTATTTATTATGAGAGAAAGAATGGGCACACCAGGGCCTCTTGCTGCTGCAAAATAAGCTACAGACATATGGGTCACTTTGCAGGTCTGGCTTTCATGTACCACTATGCCCAGCTCAAATTTCTTAAAAGGGAATGAATTATAGGCAGTACTGAATCTTGAGATAGAAATGTCTGTCTTTCAGGCAACCTGCTGAGGAGCCTCCCAGCAACTCAGTTTAGGAACTACTCTTACCTGTATCTTCTCGCAAAACACATCGTTAATAATTGAAAAAAAATAAAACGTTCTGTTTTTCCTCACAAGTTGGGTAAGCAAAATTAGACGAATGTCATTGAGGCTGTCTTATTCCTGATCTGGATTTCCGCTACCTCGAGCAGAGGCTCTGCTGGAACCCACCTGCCTCATCCTGCCTAGACACAGTAACTCTGTGTATTGGAAGACAGATTGGAGAGCTCATTTTGTGCTGCTACTGAGATGTGTCGAAAAACATGATTAATGTTAGAATCTATCCAGGCATAAAACGTGCTCCATGTCCTCTTGGTAACCTGCATTTTCTGGTGGCATTTCTCATGGAGTGAAGCAGGGCTTTCTGCACGAGTTAATAGTTTTTTGGGGGGGGTTTTTGTTTGTTGGTTTTTTGAGGTAGGGTTTCACACTAGCCCAGACTGCCCTGGAATTCACTATGTATTCAGGATGGCCTCAGACTCAAGGCAATCTTCCTATCTCTGCCTTCCAAGTGCTGGAATTAAAGGTGTGTGCCACCACCCCGGCTTGAATTTATTTTTAATGTTTTTTTATTATTTATTTATTTGACCCAGAGACAGAATGGACGCGCCAGGGCATCCAGCCACTGCGGATGAACTATAGACGCATGTGCCACCTTGTTCATCTGGCTCACGTGGGTCCTGGGTCCTTTGGCTTTGCAGGCAAGCGCTTTAACCACTAAGCCATCTCTCCAGCCCTGCACTGAAATTAAAGGCAGGTTCTTGCCAGGTCTAGGGCCCAGGAACTACAACATATGTTTGGTCACGTTTAGGGACCAAAAAGAATAAAAATGTTTCCGATCTTTTGTTTCCATTTTCTTTGAAACTTGAAAGCTGAGTGCAGCCATTGTAAAATCAACTGCATGTTTGGAGAAACAGGGTATTTTTAGAACCAGTACTCACCATGATGCTTAAGCTCACAATAATGTATGCGGCCCAGGACCAGCTGGACAATATGTCTGTTTGGCTTCTGGGATGTTGTCCTGCCCCCATGGACACTTGACTTGGATTCTCAGCACAGGCCATGCAGGGAGGAGAGCAGCAGACCCCTCAGAATCAGGTTAGGAGCCCGTGGTGTCAGCCTGGGGCTGAGGTCCTGCCTGCAGCGGGTTAAACCACTCAGTTCAGTGCCATAGTGCCCTGGATTAAGGTCCTGGAAGGCATCTTCCATTACAGGGGATGGGAACAGATAAATCACAAGGCCATGGGGCCCTTTTAATAATACCAAAGTAACTAATAAGCAAAGAGCTAAATGACCTGTAGGTAACTAGAGGTAGGAGGATCACCATGAGTTCGAGGCCACCCTCAGAGTACATACTGAATTCCAGGACAACCTGGGCTAGAGCGAGACCCTCCCTCGAGAAACAAACAAAAAAAATCCTGAGCTGATGCTGTGATGCAATAAACTTCCTGCATCCCGTGCATCCAGCACTGCAGCAAATGAGCAGGCTGAGCCAAGGTATATCTAGGTGGTCCAGTGATGGTTGAGGGACTGTCCTTGTGTGCAAAGTGAAGGCATCAGACAAGCTCTAAAATGTTGACTGCTGTCTGGATTTTAGGACCAGTGTCACCATGGCAACCATGGCACGAAAGAATAAGTTTTAGGATCACGAGGGATGTCAGTTGGTTGTTGGTTTAATCTACTTGTACCCTACGAAGGAGGAGGATAGTGAGGTGTATCTTGAGGTATTTTTAACTATTCAGTCAGCCTGGGTGGTCAGGCTTCACAAAAAGGAATTGACTTAGTCTGCAATAACACTGAACGTCATTTAAAATTGGATTTCTTGTTAGAGAAGCGTCTCTTTTCGGATGGTGACCTCTGGGATGACTCAGAAGGCAACATGGCGCTGAGAAGTCACAGAGGAGTGCTCAGCACTGAGATAGCTCTATCACACCTTCCAAGACTCAGAGTCCACTGCGGAAGAGGTGGCGGAAAGAATGTAAGAGCCTTACGTGCTCCTCCAGACACAAAATGGCCTGGATATCCATGACCTCGCAGTGCCTCACACTACCTAACAAGACCTTCATAATAGAAGGAAAAGATGATGACATCAAAATAAAAGGCAGACTGAGAGGGAGAGGGGATATGATGGAGAGTGGCATTGTGAAGGGGAAAGTGGGAAAGGGAGGGAAATACCATTAGATATTGTCTATGATTATGGAAGTTATCAATTAAAAATAATTGGATTTCTTTATACTTCAATAATTATTACTAAGCAAACAAGTCTTCACAATAAATCAGAAATTTTTCTTTTTTTTAATTATTTATTTATTTATTTATTTGAGAGAGAGAGATACAGAAATAGGCAGGTAGAGAGAGAGAGAGAGAATGGGTGCGCCAGGGCCTCCAGCCACTGCAAACGAACTCCAGATGCATGCACCCCCTTGTGCATCTCGCTTAAGTGGGTCCTGGAGAATTGAGCCTCGAACTGGGGTCCTTAGGCTTCATAGGCAAGCGTTTAACCGCTAAGCCATCTCTCCAGCCCGATAAATCAGAAATTTTTCAAAAGGATTTTATTCTATAATCCTTGCATCTGCTAATTGCCTTTTTAGATTTGTAAAGGAAAGTGCCAGAAGAAGCGTGTATATAAATTCTACAATCTCAGGTTGTTAGACTTCAGCATCAAAGGACTGATCATATAGGTGCAGCTCTTTACACAAGCAAAAAGCATTTTAAATGTTTTGTGGTGTTTTAGTTGTACAAATTGGAGGCTGGTCAGCGACACCAACTGCAAGGCTTTATTACCTTTTGGTGTATATTTTATTTTCTCACAATTTACACACCAAGAGGCTGAAGCTTCTAGAATGTTGTGAGCAACTCATCCACTCGCATACCACTTCATTATTGCTGATTACAAATCAAGACTCCAGGGGGCTAGTGGCTTAGTGGTAGAGGATTTATTTGCCTAGCATACAGGCCCTGGCTTCCATCCCTAGAGACCGAAGAAAGAGGAAAAAAGAAAAAAAAAAAAAAAAAGCAAACCAGGAAGTGGAAACTCAGTTTCCTGCTAGTAAACATCCCTTGCACAATGAGCATCAAGCCTTCTCCTATCACTGGTTATCCATGGATGGAATAGTGGAGCTCTGTAGCAATTGTAGACAGCCATTAAGGCTCTGATGGCACCAGAAGGACCCGCAGTGCTACATGTCAGACCTAGGTAAAGTGTAATTAAGACGTTATGGGTGATTTGATTACGCTCTTGTGTATTTGGTCCTGTTGTAATGTGAGCAGATTAAAGCCCTGTCACCATGAGAGCTGTATCATCAACGTGCAAACATTTATGGCAACTTCCGCCAATTAATGTGAACTATAAGAGTTCCCTAATGAGACGATGTCCTCCATCACCAAGAAGGACACTGCGGCTGTTTCTGCCTCGTTGTTCTTGTGTCTGAACGGCTGCTGAGCACACCGGGTGCCCTTTCCCCAGAGCTGCAGAGCGGTTATGGGGTGATTACTGAGCGGAAATGAAAAGGGCATCTCCAGATTGCCTTCAAACGGAAAACCAAAGACAATTATTATGAATTCCTGGAGTCTAGTACTCAGAAGACGTTTAAAGTATATGGCAATATATTGAAAGCTAGTTCCTCAGGAACAAAAATCCGAGGAGTAGAGCTCTGTAGTTTGTCTGGCTAGGGTGTTAAATTGTACACAAGGTCTACACAATTTGCTGTGCGGGTTGGCTCCAGCCCCTCTGCCCTGAACCTCCCTTGTTCTCCTCAGGCACCTGGCTTGTCTGGGTTTGTGCAGGAGAGGCTTGGGTAAGCATCCTAGCAGCCTGGGTTAAGAGACGCCTTGGCCACAGGGGCTCCAGCAAGCCCACATGTGACATCTGCACACCTGGCATTCAGGGCTCTCGGTGTGTTCCCCAGAACACAGAAAGGGAGTGCTTCACAGCTTTGCTGTTAAAAGAAAAAGAAGAAAAGCCAGGCATGGTGGCACACACCTTTAATCCCAGCACTTAAGAGGCAAAGGTAGGAGGATTGCTGTGTGTTCAAGGCCACCTTGAGACTACATAGTGAATTCCAGGTCAGCCTGGGCTAGAGAGAAACCATACCTCAAAAAAATAATTTTTTTTTAAAAAAAGCTAAAAGAGCCAGGCATGGTGGCGCACTCCTTTAATCCCAGCACTTGGAAGGCAGAGGTAGGAGGATCGCCATGAGTTTGAGGCCACCCTGAGACTACATAGAGGGAGACCCTACCTCAGAAAAAAAGGAAAAACCAAAAAATAATTAAAAAACAAAACAAAACAATAATAATTAAAAAAAAAAAAAGCTAAAAGAGCCAGGCGTGGTGGCGCATGCCTTTAATCCCAGCACTCTGGAGGCAGAGGTAGGAGGATTGCCGTGAGTTCAAGGCCACCCTGAGACTACATAGTGAATTCCAGGTCAGCCTGAGCTAGAGTGAGACCCTACCTCAAAAAACAAAAACAAACAAACAACAACAAAAAAAAGCTAAAAGAATATGCATTGGATGTGACACCCCTCCTGGTAGTAACTGTTGACAGAGACCCAACCATCCACCAGCCACCCTACACCTCCCACAGTCCCAAGGCCAGATTGAAGTGAGGACAGGCTTCGAGGGCTACTGGGCAGGAACACATCTTTGGAGAAACTTCTGGGGGTGACTCCTGCATGGCTTCTCCCCTGGCTAGTGTTCCTTCTCTTCTGCTTCCATCTCTGCCTCCCCTTCGCCACTCTCTTCACTGTCTTCCACACCAGCTTTGGCATCTTGAAACTGTTGGTACTCGGACACCAGATCGTGGATGTTATTCTCGGCCTCCCCAAACTCACTTATGTCCATGCCCTCGCTCGTATACCAGTGCACGAACGCTCTCCTCTTGAACATGGCAGAGAACTGCTCGGAAACCCTGGTGAAGAGCTCTTGGATGGCAGTGTTGTTGCCTAGGAAGGTGGCTGCCATGTTCAGCCCCCGGGGCGGGATGTCACACACGGCCACCTTGACATTGTTGGGGATCCACTCCACAAAACAGCTGCTGTTCCTTGTCTGCACAGAGAGTAGCTGTTGGTCCACTTCCTTGGTGGACATCTTGCCACGAAAGATGCAGGCCACGGTCAGGTAGCGGCCATGGCGTGGGTCACAGGCAGCCATGATGTTGCGGGCATCAAACATCTGGTGGGTTAGCTCAGCCACCGAGAGGGCCCGGTACTGCTGGCTGCCTTGGGCCGTGAGGGGGGCGAAGCCAGGCATGAAGAAGTGCAGACGGGGAAAGGGGACCATGTTCACTGCCAACTTGCGCAGGTCTGCGTTGAGCTGGCCAGGAAAGCGCAGCGAGGTGGTGATGCCACTCATGGTCAAAGATACCAGGTGGTTGAGATCCCCATAGGTGGGGGTGGTGAGCTTCAGCGTGCGGAAGCAGATGTCGTAGAGAGCCTCGTTGTCGATGCAGAAACAGGCATCTGTGTTCTGGATGAGCTGATGGATGGACAACACCGCGTTGTAGGGTTCGACCACAGTGTCCGACACCTTGGGGGAGGGCATGACGCTGAAGGAGTTCAGGATGCGGTCGGGGTACTCCTCCCTTATCTTGTTCATGAGCAGGGTGCCCATGCCCGAGCCTGTGCCCCCTCCCAGGGAGTGCACGATCTGGAAGCCTTGCAAGCAGTCGCAGCTCTCGCTCTCCCTCCTCACCACGTCCATGACGTTTTCGATCAGCTCAGCTCCCTCCGTGTAGTGGCCCTTGGCCCAGTTGTTCCCAGCCCCAGAGTTACCTGTGGGTGGACGGGACAGGTCGGGAAGGAGAAAGGTGAGTCAAGAAGAGAGCCACTAGGAGGCGACCTCATCTTCTCACTCTGAAAACTTCCCCAGAAACCTACCATGTACAAAACTGTCAGGCTGAAAGAGAGCGCCCAGTCTGCTGCATCGAATGCTGTCCATGGTCCCGGGCTCCAGGTCCACTAGGACCGCGCGGGGCACGTACTTCTTACCTGAGCAAAGAGATGATGAACAGGAAAAAGCCAACAAAGGGGCACCTGTGAGTCCAAGGCTCATCAACATGGAACCTGTGACCGAGGTCCAAAACACACGTGTATTCTAGAAAGAGGCTTTGGGAGGTCAAGATTTGAATTCCTCCAATTACTTTGTTGATCCCAACAACCACTACATAAACACTGGGCTGGAGAAATGGCTTAGTGGTTAAAGGCGTTCGTCTGTAAAGCCAAAGGACCCAGGTTCAATTCCCCAGTACCCAAGCAAAGCCAGATGCACAAGATGGTGCATGCATCGGGTGTTTGTTTGCAGTGGTTGGAGGTCCTGCCATGCCCATTCTCTCTCTGTGTCTCTCTCAAATAAATAAACAAAAACATTTTGTCTAAGTTTTGATCCTCAAAACCCACATAAAAATGCCTATAGCCAGGCGTGGTGGCGCACGCCTTTAATCCCAGCACTCGGGAGGCAGAGGTAGAAGGATCGCCATGGGTTCAAGGCCACCCTGAGACTACATAGTGAATTCCAGGTCAGCCTGGGCTAGAGTGAAACCCTACCTCAAAAAAAAAGAAAAGAAAAAAAATGCCTATAATCTCCATACGGGGGAGGCAGAAGCAGGAGGGTCCCCAAGACTTGTCAGCCCACTAGTCTAGCTGAATCAGTGAGCTCTGGGCTCTGTAGGAGACCCTCTGTCAAAAAAGAAGGCAGCTAGGGCAGTAATGACTGCTGTTGTCTGGCTAAATGCATATCTGATGCCCACTAAACTGCCCTGTCAATGCTTGTGTTTATGCCCACATATTAATGCTACTCTCACTTTTACTTAGAGAAGCTTCTCTTTTCAGATAGCAGTGGCCACTGGGGTGACTCAAAACTCACCATGGTGCTGAGAAAAAGTGACAGTGGAGTAGTCAGCACTAAGTGAGACATCTGTATCATGCCCTCCAAGGCTCAGAGGGACCATGTGGAACGCAGAAAGAATGTAAGAGGACAGGATGGATGGCTTAGTGGTTAAGGCACTCACCTGCAAAGCCTAAGGACCGAGGTTTGATTCCCTAGTACCCACATGAGTCAGATGCACAAAGTGGTGTATGCTTCTGGAGTTTGTTTGCAGTGGCTAGAGGCCCTGGTGCACCACTCTCTCTCTCTCTCTCTTTTTTTTTGGGGGGGGGGGATCGAGGTAGAGTTTTACTCTAGTCCAGGCTGACTGGAACTCACTATGTAGTTGCAGGGTGTCCTCAAACTCACGGTGATCCTCCTACCTCTGCTTCCCTAGTGCTGGAATTAAAGGAGTACACCAGCATGCCCGGCTCTCTTCTGATTGCAAATAAATAAAATTAAAAAAAAAAAAAAAAAGAATGTAAGGGCTGGAGGAATGGCTTAGTGGTTAAAGCACTTGCTTGCACATACAAAGGATTTTGGATTCTCTTTCTCTCTCTCTCTCAAATAAATAAAATAAATATTTTTTTTTTAAAAAAGAATGTAAGAGCCAAAGGGAAGAGAGGAGTGCTTACAATACTGTCCTCCAGACACAAAGTGGCCTTGATATTCATGACCTCACAGTGGCTGACGCTACCTACACAAGACCTGCGTAATAGGAGGAAAAAATGATGATGTCAAAATACTAGTTGGAAAGAAGGGATTCAGTGGAGGGCGGATGGAAGGGGAAAAGGGAAGGTGATTGAGAGGGGATTATGATCATGGTATATTGTCTATATTTATGGAAGCTGTCAATAAATAGTTAAAAAATAGAAAAATATAAGGCAGGCCAGGTATGGTGGCATGTACCTTTCATCCCAACACCTGGAAGGCTGAAGTAGAAGGATGAAGCCTGGGCTACAGAGTGGACTTCAGGTCAGCCTGAGCTAGAGACCCTACCTCAAAAAAAAAAAAACAAGGAAAGGAAATAAAAAAGCAAGGCAGAGAATGATTGAAAAAGATCCCCCCAAAGTTGACCTCTGTACCTCCCACATACGTGCATGTGCACCCACACCCATATGAACCCGCACACACACATATAATTTTTCCATCATTGAATGCTTTGTATTCTCAAGAACACAGATTTTCTTCCTTCCTATAGGGAATGACAGTGACTGTCCTTTACAAACAAATGAGGGTTTGAGCTCAAATTCTTTTTTTTTTTTTTTTTGGTTTTTCGAGGTAGGGTCTCACTCTAGCCCAGGCTGACCTGGAATTCATTCTGTATTCTCAGGGTGGCCTCGAACTCATGGCGATCCTCCTACCTCTGCCTCCCGAGTGCTGGGATTAAAGGCGTGAGCCACCACGCCCGGCTGAGCTCAAATTCTTGTGGCCATGGTAGCTGCCTTCTCTTGTGCAGGAATCAGGGCTCTGCCTTCACAGTCTTGCTGCTCTGCCTCTCCACTGGCTCCAGGCCTGAACATCACTTATTTAATTCTGGTTGCATGGTCTGTTCCTTTCTCTGTCCATGTTTCCAAATGTTAGGCCACCGTGAACCCAGGCTTCCAACCCTACCATAGGCTTCGTTGTAGTACACGCTGATCCTCTCCAGCTGCAGGGCGGAGGCCCCCAGATTGCTGCCAGCGTAGTCAATCCCATGCTCTTCCCCAATCACCTCCCAGAACTGTAACCACAAGAAAGGAGATCAATGCAGAGAGAGCCAGGCTGTTCCCTGGGGCTGCCTGACCCTCCCCAACACATTCTTTTTGTTTCTTTCCATTACCTGACCAGAATGACCAGGGCTTAGTTCACTTCTTACCTCTGCTAAGTGTGACTATGACACTGTATTTCATACCCACCTGAGCTCCTGGAGTGAAATGTCAAATGCGTAAAATATTAAATTGGATTTTGCTCCTATTAAATTCAGTCAGTTGTACACATTGAAGCTGTCTTTTTAGAATCTTACATCAGACAAGGTATCTCTAATTTCACCTTGTACTGCTAGGAGCTAGTAAAGTGTAGATCCCATTAAATGAAAATAAACTGAATTCTTATCTGATTTCATAACGATATCTCATTTCACTTTGAGGCTTTCTTTTCATAAAGTTTTCCCTCCCCAAAAGCCCATGACCAGGGCCTTACACATGATCTTAAGTAATGTGCCTTTTCAATGATCAGTTATACGCATAATTTAAAACTATGCCTAGTTGCTCTCATAACTCTTTGGAACATACTGTACTTTCAGTCAGTAGGATCAAGCTGGCTGTGTGAAGGCTGACACTGGAATGGCCCCTGTCCATTGCTCAGAAAAGCACATAATATTCACTTCTGCCCAAATCCCCATTTTCCCAATACCCATTTTTGCAATCATATCTTGTAAATAGCACCTCCACTCCAACCATAGTCTTTTTTCACTTTTGCTTTTTTTGGGGGAGGGGGTCTCACTCTATTCCAGGCTGATCTCAAACTCACAGCAATCCTTTTACTTCAGCCTCCTGAATGCTGGGATTAAAGATATAAGCCACCACACCCACTTTCCAACCATGATCTTAACACGAGACTCTGTTTTATGATAAACTACCAGACTGTTTAGGGAGTGGAATAGCAAGCGATTGAGGTTCTGAGACTACTGGGCCCAAAGAAGTCATTACCAGCACCCCAGTCCCAGAGCAGAGCCCCTGTCTCAAGCTGCACCTCTTCTGCAGGGCCTCTCTCCATGTTATGACCCAGGGTCAGGGCAGTGGGGGCTCCTCGGCTGCTTCTCTGGGCTGGTTATAAAGGTGTGATCCTGTGGCATGCAAGGATGCCCACTGCTTTTCAGACAGTGTGTCTGCGCACATGTGTGCCACAGTGCATGTGTGAAGGCCAGAGGACAACTTCAGACGGAGTCCTTGCCTTCTTCCTTGTTTGAGGCAGGGTCTCTGGTTCACTGCTGCATTTGCCAGGCTAGCAGGGCCACAAGCTTCCAGGCAATTCTCCCATCTCCACCTCCTTTTTTGCCCGAGGCATGCTTGTATTACAGAGGTGTAGTGGTTTGAATCAGGCGTTCCCCATAAACTTTCAGGTTTTGAATGCTTAGTTCCCAGCTGATGGCAATTTGCGAGGTTGTGCTGGAGAAGCTGTATTGGCGGGTGGGCTTAGGGGTGTTAGAGTCTGCTCGCTCTCCTGCTGCTGGTGGTGATGTCAGCCTCTCTGCTCTACCATCTTTTTTTTTTTCAATTTTTATAATTTTTTTGTTTGTTTGTTTTTTGCAAGGTAGGGTCTCACTCTGGTCCAGGCTGACCTGGAATTAACTATGTAGTCTCAGGGTGGCCTCGAACTCTTGGCGATCCTCCTACCTCTGCCTCCCGAGTGCTGGGATCAAAGGCGTGCGCCACCACGCCCGGCTAAATTTTTATTTATTTATTTGAGACAGAGAAAGGGAGAGAGAGAGAATTGGCACTCCAGGGCCTCTAGACTAGCACTGCAAACTCCAGACACACGCACCATCATGTGCATCTGGCTTATGTGGGTACTGGAGAATCGAGCATCAAACCGGGGTCCTTAGGCTTCACAGGCAAGTGCTTAACCTCTAAACCATCTCGCCAGCCCACGCTCTACTATCTTTATTTGAGACTGTCATTTAATATCCTGTCATAGCAGGAAGAGGTTAACCGGAAGACAGGCCCAGATACACTTGTATTAGAGGGAGAGGTCACACACCCCTCCAACAACTCGACTATGGAATATGACAAGCATTCTTTTTGTTTGTTTGTTTGTTTTGGTTTTGGTTTTTCAAGGTAGGGTCTTGCTCTAGCCCAGGCAAGCATTCTTTTTTTTTTTTTTAGGTAGGGTTTCACTCTAGCCCAGGCCCAGGCTGACCTGGAATTCACTCTGTAGTCTCAAGGTGGCTTCAAACTCATGGCAATCCTCCTACCTCTGCCTCCCAAATGCTGGAATTAAAGGCATGCGCCACCACGCCCAGCCTCAAATTTGTCTTCTTTTAAGGTCTTTCCAGAGATAAACTGTTTCTACTTCTTTTTCCCTTACATGTGAGACAGTCTGTGAGGAGGGTTAAGAATGTGAGACTTCAGCTGGGCGTGGTGGCGCATGCCTTTAATCCCAGCACTCGGGAGGCAGAGGTAGGCGCATCACCATGAGTTCAAGGCCAGCCTGGACTAGAGTGAAACCCTACCTCGAAAAAAAAAAAAAGAGCCGGGCGTGGTGGTGCACGCCTTTAATCCCAGCACTCGGGAGGCAGAGGTAGGAGGATCGCCGTGAGTTCAAGGCCACCTTGAGAAGACAGAGTTAATTCCAGGTCAGCCTGGACTAGAGTGAAACCCTACCTCGAAAAAAAAAAAGAAGAATATGAGATTTTAGAGCCAGCAACCCTGCTTCCTTTCCAGCCCTGCCCTCTCTGGAAGGTATGGGCAAGGATGTTTTAGTTCCCTTCAAGAATAGCATGTAGGGGGCTGGAGAGATAGCTTAGCAGTTAAGGCACTTGCCTGCAAAGCCAAAGGACCCAAGCTCTATACCCCAGGACCCATGTAAGCCAGTGCACAAAGTGCCACATGTGTCTACAGTTTATTTGCAGCGGCTAGAGGCCCTTGCATGCCCATTCTGTCTCTATCTACCGCTCTCAAATAAATAAAAATAATTTTAAACCTTTTAATATTTTTTATTTATTTGAGAGAAAGAGGCAGAGAGAGAGAAAAAGAGAGAGAGAATGGGTGTGCCAGGGCCTCCAGCCACTGCAAACGAACTCCAGATACATGCTCCCCCTTGTGCATCTGGCTTACATGGGTCCTGGAGAGTCAAACCAGGATCCTTTGGCTTTGCAGGCAAATGCCTTAACCACTAAGCCATCTCTCCAGCCTAAATAAAAATAATTAAAAAAAAAAAAAAGAATAGCATGTAGGGCTGGAGGGATGGCTTGGCTGGCTTGGTGGTTAAGACATTTGCCTACAAAGCCAAATGACCCAGGTTAGATTCTCCAGTACCCATGTAAGCCAGTTGCACAAGTTTGCACATGTGTTTGGCATTTGTTTACAGTGGCTGGAGGCCCTGGTGTGCCCATTCTCTCTCTCAATAAGTAAATAAGTAAGATATCAATCAATAATTAAAGAGTGGTTTCGGACACCCTGGGCTCTAGCACCTGCCTTCTCCATGTTCCACAACTGAATGATTGGTTAGTACCTCTCCCCACAAAGTTTATAAGGAGGAGGGAGAGCAGAGAGAAAAGCTCAGCTCTCTGTGAGAAGAAGGCCACACTACCTAAAAGCCTTATACTGGTTCAGCTCCTTAATTTCTTGGGTTGGTTTTTTTTTTTAAATAGTTTTTTTTTAATATTTATTTTTATTTATTTATTTATTTGAGAGAGAAATACAGAAATAGGCAGGGAGAGAGAGAGAATGGGAAGGCCAGGGCTTCCAGACATTGCAAACAAACTCTAGATGCATGTGCCCCCTTGTGCATCTGGCTTATGTGGGTCCTGGAGAATAGAGCCTTGAACCAGGGGCCTTAGGCTTCACAGGCAAGCGTTTAACCACTAAGCCATCTCTCCAGCCCCTTGGGTTGTTTTTTAAAATATTTTTTATTTATGTGCAAGGAGAGAGAGAAAATGGATACACATCAGAGCCTCTTGCCACTGCAAACAAACTCCAGATGCATACTGTGAGTTTGAGGCCAGTCTGAAACTACATAGTGAATTCCAGGTCAGCCTGAGCTAGAGTGAGACCCTACCTCCAAAAACAAATAACAAGAACAACAACAACAAAATAATAAAAGTAAAATAGCTCACATCTGTATTATATACATGTAGCTACAGACAAAATTAACATCAATTAAACCTCCACATCTAATCCTGCCTGTGTTCTTGAAGACCAGGTGTTAGCAAGTGCCTGAAACCTGCAGGGCCCATCATCTCCCCAGGAACCTGGGGTGTCTCTTGGCTCAGCTACAGCTGTGGAGGCAGTGTGTTGGGGGACAGCTTTACCTACCTTGGCTCCGATCTGGTTGCCACACTGGCCAATCTGAATATGCACGATTTCCCGCATCCTTGCCTGGAACCCAAGGGTGAGATCTCAGGACACCCAGAGATGCTAGGAGAGCTGTGGTCACCAGGACAAGCTTGTTGCAACTTTGGTCATCACAGTGGGGGGGACCAGCTACTCTCCCACGTGACCCAAGGGTGCATCTAGGCAAAGGCCCCGCCCCACTCTGTCCCCACTGGCATTCTTCAGAAGGGGCTGCTGACAGAATGACACTGCCCAGTCATTTCCTAGATATGGGTGTGACACCAAAGGCTGCCTTGGTATGGAACCCGGAGCCTGCCTCCCGCACAGCCTTGACTTCTGGTGATGGAGTCTCATGCCCATGGATGACGGCTGAGCGAGAGCTCCCAGCTCTCTGAGATGCCCAGGACCACCTGCAAGGGGGCTCCTGTTCTCCAAGTTCCCATTTTACCTATGCCCACGACTTAATCTGCTACCATCAGCCAAGTTGTCCCTGACTGGGCCATTTTTAAAAATATTTATTTATTTGTAAGCAGAGAGAGACAGAAAGGAGACAAACAGAGAGATTGGGAATTAGTGTGCCATGGCCTCCAGCCTCTGCAAAAGAATTCCAGACACATGTGCCACCTTGTGCATTTGGCTTATGTGTGTCCTGGGAATCAAACCTGGGTCCTTAGGTTTCCACAGGCAAGCACCTTAACCACGAAGCCATCTCTCCAGGACTGGGCCATTTTTATTATTTGTAAACTTTAGGGCTGGAGAGATGGTTTCGTGGTTAAGGCACATGCCTGCGAAGCCTAAGGACCCTGGTTCGATTTTCCAGGTCCCACGTTAGCCAGATGCACATGATGGAGCATGTGTCTGGAGTTCGTTTGCAGTGGCTCTGTCTCTCTCTGTCTCAATTTCTCCCTCCCTCCTCTTTTCTGTCTCTAATAAATAAATAAATAAATAAAATTATGTGTAAACTTTAATGTTAATAGTGACCATAACCAATCCTTACAGCAGTAAAAGAATCATGAACAAACACTTCCGTTTTGAACTTGACCACAGCTGCCAAGGTGACAGGTCCTCAAGAGATCGATAAACCACTAAAGAGAGTAAATATAAACTCCATGGCCAACTCCACAACCAGTCTGGTCCCCAGACTCTCTTTCTTGTACTGTGACAGGCCTACAGAAGCCATCTGGTGGACAGAACATGGACCCCAAGGGACCATGGCACTGGGCTCAGAGCCAGTGGACAGAACATGGACACCAAGAGGCCATGGCACTGGACTCAAAGCCAGAAGTCCCTGATGCTCTACCTGCCTGCCTCAACTAGACGGGCACCCTTGACAATGCACAAGTGCCAAACCCTGCTACTCTACTGGCTCATGAGCCGAGGCATGACCTGGGTGAGTGTCTTATCCATGGGGAACTCTGTTCTGGCCCATGGAGCCCACCATGTGCAGAGAGATGACGGACTCACAAGAGCCTATAAGGGTGACAGTCTCTCACTGCACAAGAGTTAAGTCAGGGCAGGAAAGGCCTGGACTCCAGGCCTGGAGAAGATCTTGTCACTAGAAGACCAGGACAAGTGTGCAGTTCTCCAGACTGTCCAAGGGAGCCCGTTCCAGAGTTCTGAGCCCACCAGGATGCCATAGCAGTAAAGGAGCCAGCGCCATTGGCAGTGCTGGGACAGCTGATAGACTTCGTATACGCGTGGGGAGTTTCAGGTGACATATCATGCCTGTATCTCGACTTTGACTGTGGCTCAGTGGTCCCATAAGTGTTTTCAGGAGACGCTCCACTGGGGAGCACTTACGTGTTCAGCCACTTGCTGACTAGCACAGAGTGTGATCCACGCAGAGAGAACATGGAGCAAACTCGGTAAGATCTCACTGAGTGGGGCGTCTCGGTGAGAGCTTTTGACCTTCGAGGTGTTTCTGCAGGCTAGGAATTTTGTTCTTGCCCAACCTGAATGGCCACACGATTGGCCAAAGCTTCTGGTCCAAACACCTCAAGAGAAAGAGAAGAAGGTGTCCTCAGGAGGTAGAAACACAGACGGGCTCCTCAGCACTTCTCACACATTAAGAAGTCTACATAGGGCCGGGAAGACTCTGCGGATGAGAGTATTTACTGCACGAGGATGAGGACCTGAGTTCAATCCCCGGCACCTACACAAAAAGCCAAGCGCGAGGGCCGGGCGTGGTGGCGCACGCCTTTAATCCCAGCACTCAGGAGGCAGAGGTAGGAGGATCGCCGTGAGTTCAAGGCCACCCTGAGATGACATAGTTAATTCCAGGTCAGCCTGGGCCAGAGTGAGACCCTACCTCAAAAAAAACCAAAAAAAAAAAAAAAAAAAAAAAGCCAAGCGCGGTTGTGTGTCCCTGAAACCCCAGTACTGAGGGGGCAGAGACTGGAGGATTGCTGGGACTCCCTGTTCAGCCAATCTAACTGAAAAAAACAAAACAAAACAAAAAAACCAAAACAAAGGTTTTTGATGCCATGAGACACTCTGTCTCAAGGAAACAAAGGCAGAAGAGTGACAGGGGACGTCTGATGTCTTCCTTTGGTCTCAACACAGATGTTCATATGCATGTACATCTGCACACACATGCATATGTCACACACACATGTGCACATACACACACACACATTTTAAAAAGTATTTATAAACCTATCATTTCAGCATTTAGAAAACTGAGGCAGGATTGCGTAAGCAAGTTCAAGACCAGTTGGAACTATATGGTGAGACCCTGTTTCAATAAAAACGCATCAAAAGTACACACAGAGGGATCGGATCTTTCATTTTCCAGTCCCCTGTCTGGTCTCCATCCTCCCTCCCGCTTAGCTGTCCCTGAACACCCTGCCTGTGAGACAGACACTCCACAGCTGGGAGGCAACTCCACGATTGCCTCATGACCACTCTGCTGCTCAGACCCCCTCACATCCTCAGGATCAGTGCACTGAACTGTGCAGTGGACATGGACAGCCCTGTTGCTAATTGCTCAGACACATGCCTTATCTCTTGCTGGAGCCTGGGGGCTGCTGGTCCCTAAAGTGCCTGATAGACAATGGGTCCTTAGCAAATGTTTGTTGAGCGCTCGCTGACAGAGGGGTGATCTCAGAGCAGCAGGTTTGCTTCAGGCCAATAATGTGTTTATTTAGAGGATGGTCTTCTAATGGTAAATAGAGACATGGTGTGCAAGGACCTTTTCTTCCACTCCCTAAGAGGTGGTCTAAGCTGAAGGTAGAAAGTGTTCCGAGAAAGCTGGCTGCTGGGCATGATGTGGAAGGGTGCAGCCGCAGTGAGTTATTATGGGAAGCTATGGCTGTGGTGGCCTTGGCCTCTGAGCAGAGCCACTGAAAGGGGCCCGTGTGGCTGCACACTGTCTTGCTGTGTGGACCACGAGGCTGGCTCCGAAGACCTTTTTGATCTCCCTATGTCCATTCTTCGCCCTGTGAGCAAGACCCAGTGTGCTAGGCCACCCCCCCCTCCCAGCCACCCTCCCTGTTGCACATTCCTGTCGGTCATCTTAGTTTGCTTAGGGAGGGGAAAACCTGGCTTCCAGATGGGCCCTTAAAAGGCTTTTCTGTTAATGGTGCAGTTGGCAAAAGCGGTGGTTTGGGTGGGGGGGAGGGCTGGTGAAGAGAGAAGCCTGTTTGCTTTGATTCTTGTATCACCAGCCATGTTTATTCAGTCTCGGCCCAGTGCTCAGCTTTGGATGCTGGGCTGTGGGGAGGCCAGAGTGGGGGCAGATGACAGGCAGAAAAGAGCTGCCAAGTCCCCGGGGTCAAAGCTGAGGGCCACCAAGTGGGGCCCATCACCTCCCTGGCTGAGAATTTCTCCATCAGCAAACAGAAGATCGGTCCCCAATGGTCCCCAAGTCACAAATCTATTGGGAGGACTGAACACACGGCAGCTGGCCGACACCTTGCAGGTGCCTCAAAGCAGTTTTGCTGATGTGGCTCTGTGTGTGTGTGTGTGTGTGATCTGTGGACACAGCCTCCTAGTCACTCCAGGCATAGTCACTCACACTAATACAGGCAGTCACACTGTGCAGGGTAGGAAACACAGTGCTTCTGACAAGCCACTTGTCCTGTCTCAGCTCTTTTGTTGTTCTTTATGAAGGTACTTGTTCCCCCTAGAGAACTCTCCTCTGATTGCCAATTTGGTACCTGCCAGTGAAGCGGTACCTAGATAGTACCTTCCCCTGAGACCATTGGAAGTGAGTCTTTGCCACACACAGGTGAGCAGTGTCCCTGGAGAGTAGCAGTGTCACCCTCGGGTCTGCTCTCCTGCCATGCTGAAGGTGACCCCTTAGCCCCAAACTGTGGCAAGTGATAAAAGGCGGCCATCTGTGATGGATGACAAGGCATTGTCTGACCCCTGGGAAGGCTGAGTTCTAGGAAAGGGTTTCATTAGCCTTCTGCCCCAAGGGACAGAAGGGGCAGGGGTGAGGGCTCCTCTTAACATGTGCAGACACACAGATTATTAACCAGTCCATGACGCCTTCCCCCCAGGCTGTCACAATCAGCAGGCCACAAGAAGTCAGTGGTATCAAGTCTTTTCCTGGATGACACTGGGATCTATTATGGGAATAGAAACAAGAAGATAAGAAAAACCAGTGTCACCCAGAAGCCCCCAATCAACCTCTTCCAGACTCCCCCAAGAGCACCCCCAGGAAGCCAGATGGTGCTCCCCCACCCTCCACTTGGCCAATGAAACACAACCAGGAGAAAACACCCCAAGCGTTCATTGATTTCATCTTCTTCCACTTTGGAATGCACCCACATTCCTTGAGTAACTCAGGGGGGATTGCTGAGTTACCGTGTCTGCTTGCGATTCACAAGCAGGAGAAATTTCTGAATGTCGTAGCAAGAAAATGACACCTGAAGGGTTGTGAATGACTCGGCAGGTATGGGCTGGTGACCCCTCTGATGATTTGAGCTTCACTTCCCTGCACCCTGCTTCCTTTTGTGTCTCAAACTGGAAAAGAAAGTTCTAGAAGAATGAATAATTCACTTCAAGAGGAGAGGGTCTGGAAGACATGGATAGTTCTCACTAAGCCAAGTCACCCTGCTCTGTGGAAAGGCATTCTGCCTTCTGACATAAGTTATTGTGGTGCCCACACCACCCTGGCTTCTCTAAGCTGATGGTCCAGCATACAGCCTCAGACCATAGAAATGCCTAGCTGTCTCTTAGTACCTTGACACCAGCTTCCTGAGGTGTGGCTTGACACACACACACCGCGACTCTGAAAGGGACAGGTCCATCTCGCCCATCTCCCCAGGTGCGCAGCTGCTAACTGATGGGCGGAGCTCTGTGGCATGAACAGAGAGAGCACTTGGAATCTCGTGAGCACTTGGAATCAAAACCTAACAAAATGATAGACTTCTTCAAGACCTGGGTTTGTCTGAGAAATCTGAAAATGTGACTCTCAGATGCATCCACTGGCCTAAAACACATTAACTGAGTCCTAATCAGGAGGCTCGAGGGAAGAAAGTGTGGGCTCTGTCCCGTAGGAGCGCTGGCTACCTGCCCTGCCAGCATCCCTCTCTTCCCGTGATGCTGCCACCCTTGGTGCTTCTACCACCACCTCTGAGCAGAAGCAGAGACTTGGCCAGGGAACTAGCTAGCCCAAGTTTCAGGATAACTTGGTAGAGTCAAAACACATGTCAGGTCTTCAAACCCAGCAGCCGGGGTTCAGTTTAAGGTGTTAGAAGGCAGGCTGCAGAGAGGACTTCTCGCCAGGCATCCTGGGAGCCTCGACTGCTTGTGGTGTGCTGTCCATCCCTTCCCTCAGCTGTGCAGCTGCATCCTACCATCTTCACCCCCTTGCCACACACACGAGCTCCTTTATCATCTGCCAATAGCTTTCCTCTCTGTGGTATACAACCTAGTCCGTAGTGAACCACCAGGACTGTCTTTTTCATGCCATCTTTCCTAGAGCCACCAGGTCTGTTCCTGAAACTGGTGACAAACAGGGTAAAGGTCAACTCTTACATGGTTGATAGGAGACAGTGACAGGAGTGAAGAGACATGGAGAGGGACAGCAATGGCCAGAGAGGAGCCAAGAAGGAGAGGTGAGTGGAAGGAGCCCCAGGTGTGGCAGCAGGAGGTAACGGCTGTCTTCCTTGCAGCATGGCTGTCTGGCAATGCTCTGGAGCCCTTCCCACAGGCTTCCTCACACCTGCCAGCCATGCTCGTGTCAAAGCCTGGATGCACACTCTTGCTTGTGCATACAGAGCCTCCTTCTAGGACAGTGGAGGGCTGGGCTCCTCATAAAACCCCAGCTTGTTTGATGCCTGTCAGAATGGCTCCAGGTCCCGCTCAGTGGCACTATCCATTCCCTCCATTTCCACAATCCCTCAGCAGAATGTAATCACCTTCTCGCTTCCCTTCCCCCTCCGTCCTCTAGGCTGAAAACAAGTCAGGAGGGTGCAAGTGCGCTCGGGCTGTCTGACTTTAGAGGCCAAGTGAACAAACTGCTGGGCCAAGATGAGGCGTCCCTTTGAGAGAACTCAAGGGGAGGATTCAGAGTCAGCAATATACATTGTGTGCCTGGACGCAGGCTGCAAGTTCCGGAAATGATGGCCTTGAGACCAACTTCATGAATGTGACCCTAGGGAGCTGCTTTCACTGCAAGCACGTGTGTGCAGTGGGCCAGGGTATGCTGCATGACGTGTCTGGGGACAGGGGCAGAGTCCTTGGCAAAGCTGAGCCCTCTGGCTCAGAAGGCCATTGCTGTCTATGCGTCTGTGAGGTGTCATCAGGATCCAGTCATTGATAGAGGGATGAAGAGGCCTGTGGCTGACGAGAAAGCTGTGTACCCTGCAAAACAAGCCGTCCTCTCCAACGCTGTCAGCGCCATCAAAACAATCGTGGTATCCAGGATGTGGCTCTGCTCAGGAATGCAAATAATAGGAAATGGCTGTAGCTGGCCAGGGCAGGAGGCAGACAATACAGCTTGAAGGAAGGAGGAGAGCGGAGACCTAGAGGCCATACCGCAGGAGAAGAACCCATGTGCATCCTCCCATCAGGCTGGGAAGGTGGGCTGACCCTGGCTTAACTTGAAAATGTAGGTGTTGTTCTTTGTAAGGATGTGGGGGGTAGGGAGAGGAGAATCAACCTTAATTTTAGAAATGAATAGTCTTTTGTGTCTGTGGTCTTGGATCATGTGTTTGCCAGGAGACTTTATGGAATATTAAAAAAAAAAAAAAAAAAAAAAAAAAAAGACCAGGTTTAGAGGCACCCAGGAGCCTCGTGCTAAGTACACATCTCCTGACCCCACTGGAAGCCCGGTTCTCCTACCTGTGAAGTTCCATCTATCCCCTCCTACTTGGGGTTATGCCAAGGATCAAGGAAGGACTCGGCTTTTAAGCACCACCAGGCACAGCAATGACTCACTTACCTCTAAGAAGAACAAGCCAGGGCACATGGCCAGTCTCTCAGGGGAAAAACTATACCACAGACACCTGCCCCACACTGGGTGGCAGACACACGGCTGCTCGTAAAATGGCTACTAGAAGCAGTGCGTGGGTTAACAGGGCCTCTGGTAGGAAGGAGCCTGCCCTGCCCTGAGCCTCCTCCCTTCTGGGCCTGCGTTAGAAGATGAGTCATTATCTCCAAAATGACCTCCCTGACACCTGCAGGGATGTTGCAGGTTGAATCCCTACGCTGCCAGGCTGCTGAGTTGGCTTCAGGGACGAACTCAACCTCCTGGGGTGGGAGGTACCACCATGGTCCCAGAAACCCTCTCCTTCATCCGTGTGCTTGGCAGTGAACTGCGAGCCTGAGGTTCTCCGCCAGCTGCAGCAGTAGGGTCTGAGCTGGTTGATGGTGTCCATCCTAGGACAGAACGCACAGCGGAAAGGGTTCCTTCAGGCTGAGGAAAACCTGCATGGTTAAAGGCGCTCGCTTGCAAAGCCTACCAGCTCAGGTTCATTTCTTCCAGCACCTACATGGAACCAGATACACAATGTGGCACATGCATTTGAGTTTGTTTGCAATGGCAAGAGATCCTGGCACCCTCATCCTCTTCTTGTCTTTTCAACTCTCCTCTCTCTCACTTCACAAATAAATAAGTAAAAATATTTGTTTTAAAAAAAGAAGATGGGCCGGAGATATGGCATAGCAGTTAAGGCTTCTGCCTCCTAAGCTTAAAGAACTCTTGTTCCAATCTCCAGCGGTTCCAATCTCCAGGTCCCGCGTTTAGTCAGATGCAAAGGGACGCAAGGGCGCAGTGCCGCACTTGCCCACAAGGTGTGCACACATCTGGATTTTGTTTGCAGCAGCTGAGAGGCTGCTGGCGTGCCCATCTCTGTCTTCCTCTCCCTCTCTCTCTCTGTGTCTCTCTCCAAAAAAAGAATAAGAATGAGACGGAGGAGGAGGAGGAGGAGAAAGGGCTCCTTCAGCACAAATTTAGAAACCTGTGATGTGGTTCACTGGTTTCCCAGAGCAGACAGCCAGGTGGACACACACCTCCCAAGTAGAGTGTGCTCACAGGTGAAGAGCCCTTGATGCATGTGGCCCTGCACAGGGGCCTGCAAATGTACAGAGAGTGAGTGAGTCGCTGCCTTTTTTTCTCCTCGGCTTGAAAATCAACTCTATGGCTCAAATACATGAACTCCTCTGACCCATCTTTCCCTCGCTACTGAGTCCTCTGCTAGAGTAACTCCAATAGGTCACAGGGTGTCAATTTTGGAAGTCCTGTTCCTTACCAGCCTGCCACGCATCCCTTTCCCCCATCCATCAGTTCACGTTCCATGAGAGTCATCAGTCCCTTGTGATGATGGCTTAGGACCAAGACAATGGGTGTGGATTAGCCTCAGAGACCCCCTCCAGGGTAGGACGATGATAGCACCAATATCATTCTTGTTGTGTAACGTGTAAAGCCCAAAGCAAAGTGACCCTTGTCCATTCCCCATCACAGCTAGGGCGGGGCCTCCTGAGCTAGGGGCCCATGTGATGCCTGCAGTCACATGTCCATGTAGCAAGCCCTAGCTGACTTGATACTTTCTAGATACACTGAACCTTCTCTGAGAATGCCAAGGCATCCTCACAGCACCCCAGGTCTGCCAACACTTGTGACTTGAAGGCATTTGCAGCCAGCATTAGAGAGTTAGGGCACTGCAGTGAGATAAGAGTTTCGTCTGGGAGTTAATCCCAGCACTCGGGAGGCAGAGGTAAGAGGATTGCTATGAGCTCAAGGCCACCCTGAGATGACATAGTGAATTCAGGTCAACTAAGCTAGAGTGAGACCCTACCTAGAAAAACCAAAACCACCAAAAAAATAAAAAAGAGCCAGTCATGGCGGTGCACGCCTTTAATCCCAGCACTCGGAGGCAGTGGTAAGAGGATCACCATGAGTTTGAGGCCACCCTGAGACAACATAGTGAATTCCAGGTCAGCCTGAACTAGAGTGAAACCCTACCTTGAGAAAAAATAAAAATAAAAGAGTTCAGTCTAGGAATAGTCCTATCTCTGGGCTGTTTCTTGTTTGTAGGATGAGTGGGTGACTGACCCATCTACTCCTAGATGTGGTAACAATCTTTGATACCTCAAAGGTAATAAGTTTTCAGCTTTTTTCTTTCTTCTTTTTAAAAAAAATTATCAAAAATAATTACTTATGCCAGGGATTGAGCTCAGAGCTCATGCTAAGTATATACTCTGCCAGCTTTCTCTTTCTCTCTCTCTCTCTCTCTCTCTTTTTTTTTTTTTTTTTTTTTTTTTTTTTTTTTTTTTTTTTTTTTGGTTTTTTGAGGTAGGGTTTCTAGCTCAGGCTGACCTGGAATTCATTATGTAGTCTCAGGGAGGCCTCGAACTCTCGGCGATCCTCCTACCTCTGCCTCCCGAGTGCTGGGATTAAAGGAGTGAGACACCACGCCTGGCTCACCAGCTTTTTCTTTTGAGGAGACATGAAAGCACCCCTTCTGCAGTAGGCACGGCTCGGACAGCATCCCAGACATCGCCAAGCCCAGCTTCTTCCCTCCTGTGAATGACCTAGCTCCCTTCTGTCATGGAGGCAGGAGAAAGTTCACATGGAGTCTAGCAGTTCCCTCCCCCCGTCTCTGTACCCCCAGAGTGAAGCTACGAGCTCATCCCAAGGCCTCTGCTGGCCACAGCTGGCTTTGAGAGCTCAGTGTCCACTTCATAGATCAAACAGGAATGTTTCTCTTAGGGTCTCCAGGGGGCCTCACCCACACCATGCTGGCTCCTCATTCCTAGTTGAGGCCAAAGGTTATGGTGAATGACTTCCTAAGAAGATGAAAGACAGACAGATCTCCGTGTCACACATTGTCTCAGTGACCACTTTCTGGGAAAAGGACAGACATTTCTGTGCTATTAAATCCAGCTCAGATTTTGCTTTTGCGGCTCACTCTGCTCTGACAAGAGGCTTCCGAGTCCTGCTAAGCTTCAGGGATGGTCTTGGAAGGAGCTCCAAGATTCAGAGGCTGTCACTGTTATTTCTGCCCTAGGCCAAAGGAGGGGCTAGTGCCTGCCAAGTGGATATGGAGCATGGGGAAAGGAGAGTTAAGGTCCCCCACATCCATGCCTATGGAGACCCTCGGACATAGGGCCTGGCACATTCCTTACAAACATGCAGGAAAGCACTTTTGTGGCATGCTGAAGGTGATGATCACTCACCGGGCACAGGAAGGAGGGAGGAATACTTTCATTATTGAAATCAGACAAGGGTCCCACTTTTGCTTTTGCTTCCTCAATGCTGAAGGGTCTGGTTAGCCGGAAATGGGTCTCATGATTTAAGTGCCAAGTAAAAATTGCCTTTTGAGGCCTCTTTTTTATTTTGTTTTTAAATTTTTATTATTATTATTTTTTCTTTTCGAGGCAGGGTCTCCCTCTAGACCAGGCTGTCCTGGAATTCACTCTGTAGTCTCAGGGTGGCCTAGAACTCACGGTGATCCTCCTACTTCTGCCTCCTCAGTGCTGGGATTAAAGGCGTGCACCCCCACGCCTGGCTTCTTTTTTATTTATTTCCAAGCAGAGATAGAAGAGATAGAAAGAGAATGGGCTTGCCAGGGCCTCTAGCTGCTGCAAACGAACTGCAGATGCATGCGCCACTTTGTGCAGCTGGCGTTATGTGGGTACTGGGGAATCAAACCAGGGTCATTAGGTTTTGCAAGAGATTGCCTTAACAGCTGAGCCATCTCTCCAGCCCTGGGGCATCTTCTTAGAAGGATTTTGCCTTCTATCTCTGTGAAAGATAATCATCTTTCCAGGGACAGCCTTTGGAAAGGGGGATTCAGCCAGGCTTGGTGGTGCACGCCTTTAATCCCAGCCCTTGGAAGGTAGAGGTAGGAGGATCGCCATGAGTTCAAGGCCACCCTGAGAATATAGAGTGAATTCTAGAAGAGTCTGGGCTAGAGTGAGACCCTACCTAGAAAAACAAAATAAAAAACAAACAAACAAACAAACAAAAAAGGGTGGGGAGAGGGGATTCAGTAAGCCTGGGCACAAATCAGGGACCCTGACTTCCTGTCAGGACGGAGGTGGAGGGGGGTGACTCTGCATTCCTAAGGGGAGGTCTGGGCCAGTTGGAACTCTACACCATCTTTCCAGGGCTAGTGACCCAAGAATCCTGGACTGGATGGGCCATCAAACCCTGTATCCCTTTACCCCCTACTCTGCTCCTGCATACCAGGGTCCCCTCCCCATCCCGAAATTGAGCTCAGCCAAGTCACTGAACCACAGTGGAGGCTGGTGGCGCGGTCAGGTCTGGCCTGGTTGCTTGGCCTCTTGCATGACCCCGCGTTTGGATGCCCAGGAACCAGGAAGGCAGGCTTGGCTTGCGGGGCGGTCGGGCCGGCCGGGTCACCGGCCTGGCCGGCGGGGCGGGGTGGGATCAGCTCGGGACGGCCCCGCCCCGGGGGTGTGTCCGACCGGGAGTCCCCAAAAGGGCGGGCGGGTCGGGGCGCGGGGTCGAGGGCGCAGCGGGGTCGCAGCGCGGCGGGCCGGACGGCGCGGGGTGCAGGATCGGGAGCGGGGCCTGAGCGAGAGCATGACGTCGTCGGGGCCGGGGTCGGGGGTGCAGCCGAAGCTGCTGCTGCTGGTGCTGCTGGCGGGCGCGGCCCGGGCCGGCCTCCACTTCCGCCCAGGCCAGACCTGCTACCGGCCCCTGAGCCAGGACCAGCGGGCGCAGCTGGGGCGCAGGTGGGCGAGGGGCCTTGGGAAGGAGGACCCTGCCTGGCCGGGGCCCATCCTGCCTCCCTGGTCCTGGCAAGCCCAGACTGTCCCTTTCTTCACATGGGGGGGGGGGGGCTAGTGTTTGCCAATGAGACAAGCTCTAATCCATCTTTATGGAAACACTGGGGTGCCCTGCTGCCCTCCCGTTCCAACAGTGCTGGAATCTGCTGGTGTGAGATGGGCTCCCTGATGATGGAGCCCTCAGCACTCAGCCTCTCAGACTTGGGGAAGTGAGCAGGACAGCCTGGGCGTCTCCGGGGACTCCAGTCGCTGACTTTGGTGGTGTTGATCTCTTCCTAGGACCTACCCCCGGCCACACGAGTACCTGTCCCCAACGGATATCCCCAAGAGCTGGGACTGGCGTAATGTGAACGGAGTCAACTATGCCAGCGTTACCAGGAACCAACACATCCCGCAGTACTGTGGGTCCTGCTGGGCCCACGGGAGCACGAGTGCCATGGCAGGTGGGTGGCCTGGGGTCAGGACAGCGCTAGTGCCACGGCAGGTGGATGTCCACCCCCCACCCCCAGGCTGACTTCTGGTGGCTCACAACTCCAGAAGCCTGTGTTTCTCTCCCAGGATGGTCTCTCCTGTGGGCCCACTAGGTCCCCTAGGGGTTAGGCAGGAGTGGGAATGAAGCTCCCAGGTACCCTTTCTTTCCCAGAGCTTATAACTTAAGCCATTGGGAGGGAAGGAGCCCCCTGGCTCATCTTTGGCGACAGGGAAGTGAAACTGTTGAGCAGTGGTTAGTGCTTGTGGTGAATATGGTCCTGGGCTCAAAATGGCAGCTCTTCATCTGGACGTGGCCACCACGAAGGCAGGATGAATGAAGGGTCAAGGATGAGAGAGTCATTGAGGCCTAAAACCCACGAAGGGCTGTAGGGCCCTGCCTTGACAGAGGAGGCAAGAGCCAGAAATCCCTAGGCAACCCATAGCTTTTGGGAGGGACCTTGCCATCTCCAGGAGACCAGTGGAGATGGGACCCACTGTGGCTGGGAGTGCGGCCAGGACCATGTGCCATGTTCCTGCCCCTGGACATGTTATCTCTCTGGCCAGGCCAGTTGTAGGTGAGGCCTGGGTTGAGGAATAGCAACGGTGTGGTGGCAGCAAGCTTATGTAAGCTTCCAGACTGCCAAGATGGTTCTCAGTTCATAGCTGAGCAAGCCCCTTGTGGGAGGCATGGAGACTTGGCCATGGTATGAGGGACAGCCGAGATTCAACCCAGAAGCCTGAGCTCTAGTTTTAGTGAAGGGCTCCTTTCTGAGGGTGCCGTCTGTGCACCCCTGAGCTGACCAGGTGAAGCTGTGCCACCTTGCAGAGTCTCCTGTGGGTGCTGGAGTGAGCAGCTTTGGAAGGTCTGGAGTTGGTGTTTAGGCAGGCAGGGTGTGTGGGGGGAGGGGTTGCCCAGATCAAAGTCCAGGGGGGGCCGTGCAGCAGAGCTGGTGTTGGGGAAGTGAAAGAGGCTTCTCTGTAGAGCACAGGGTGTGGTGACGGTGAGGAACTGGGAAGGTCAGCAGGGTGTGGAGGGAATCATGTGATGGTATCTGCAGAAAACTACAGGGCAGGACAGAGCAGCTGGCTGGGGGCTGTTGGGCCTGTCCCTTCTTAGATGGGCGCCGGTGTCCTCCTGGGACTACACCTTTGACTCCAGTGGAGAATTGCCAAGCAGATGGTTATGAAACAGGAATTTTGGGGCTCCTCACCAATCCACCAATATACACCAATGCACCAATAAATTTCTTCAGTAAATTGTCTTATGAATTTAAAGAACTAAAACCCATAGAGCAGAGGTGTAAGACTTAGAGAGACTTTATTAGATTAAGAGAAGGACATACAGAGAGCTCCCGCCACGAGGGAAGCAAGAAGGATCTAGCTCATATGGAAGTAGGGGTCCTCTCCCCATCTCAGTCCAGAGCAGGGACCTGGAAATTCAGGCCTGCCCACCTGGTAAGGATCTATTTATAATCTTATCGTGGTGGACACTACCCTCAGGGTCAGGTGAGTCTCAGGGAGCAGATTGGCTCTGGAAGAGGCCAGCCATGACCCCAAATTTTGGGGCTGAACTTAACCAACCACAGTGCCCGGATCAGATTTAAGCCTTAATGCTAGGAAAGGGGAACTCCTTCCCAGGGAGGGGATCAGGCTGTTTATGGAAAAAACAGATGTAGCTAACTCCTTTAGTCAAGAGATAGAGTGCCAGGTGTGGTGGTGCGAGCCTTTAATCCCAGCACTCAGGGAGGCAGAGGTAGGAGGATCACTGTGAGTTTGAGTCCACCCTGTGACTACATAGTGAATTCCAGGTCATCCTGGGCTAGAGCGAGACCCTACCTCGAAAAACAAAAACAAACAAACAAAAAAGACAGAGCGAGAAGAGATCCTTATCTGATCTCTAATAAAGTGGAGAGTGCAAGGGTAGTCCCAAGGACATTCTTGCTTTTTACTTTCAGGACCCAGTCACCCTAAACTGCCTCATTTGCTTCACCCCTGTCTCCTTAAACCTCTAGAATCTTCTCCAGCAGTAGCCAAGAACCCTTGCTTCCTTTCACTGAGCAGACAGAAGCCACCCGAGGGGACTTCCACAATGCCTTGGCCATCTGCCAGGGCTGCAGCCAGGGGGCCAATTTGTTTTCTGAAGCACCCAAGGCCCCTCACTCAGTGCACCCATCCCTCCCTGTTACAAGAGGCCACTTTCATCTCCACGGGGAAGCCTTGACCTCCAACAGGTGACCTAGAGCCTTCTAGTCCCACCTCACCTCTCACTGGCCCACTCTGCTTCCACGGAGGATCTGGAGTTCCCGTCCCTCCTCATATCCACCTCATCTCCATCTCTACCACGCTGCCATTCCCATGTCTTCGTTGTCCCAGCCAGGCTCCCTGTTCTGCTCCATCAAGTCCCTGAACCACTGCCCTTACCACACCCTACTACCCTGCCTCCACTCTCCACCAGGCCTTCCCATCTCCTTTGCTTCCTCCACATCCCCGACTTCTGTCTGAGCTTTGAGTTCCCAGGTGTGACCCTTTGCCTGGATTCACCTTTCTATCCACCTGTCCCTGCCCTCTGGCCTGGATTCCTGTATCTACAGTGCTAGATCTCTGGGTCTGAATGGCTAAAATGGCTTTTCCTTCCCACCATGTCTGCCTGCAAGGTCATCCTTTCCCCGGGATACCTGGGTACAAGCCTAGAGGCTGCCAGACTCCCATACTCGGGCCTCAGCTCCTTTGCTCTACCATCAGATCAGATGGAGAAGCAGCTCTAACACCAGGCCAGACCCTACTTCCCCTCAGCAGGCCTTGCTCTTGAAGCTGGGTGGTGTCCTTCCTGCCTGTTAAATCCAAGTCTCATCATAGTCTTTGACCTGAAGCCCTTTTGAAAGACAGGATCCTTCTGTGACCCACAGTCTGTCTTGTCCATCCCAGCTTCACACTGAGGGAAGCATAGGCAGGACACAGGGTTATCTTCATTTGCCAGGTGCTTCCTGTTCTTATATCCTCACAGCACCCTCTTTCTATTTTCTTTTATTTTACTTATTTTCAGAGAGAGAGAGAGAAAGGGCACACCAGGGCCTCCAGCCACTGCAAACAAACTCCAGATGCATGTGTTCCACCCCCCCCCCCTCCGCCATGCATCTGGCCTCTGTAACTACTGAGGAATCGAACCTGAGTCCCTAGGCTTCGCAGACAAACACTTAACCACTAAGTCATCTCTCCAGCCCTCACAGCACCCTTTTTATCTGGGAATCCCCTAGGATACATGATGTAAATGACACCTCACTTCCTGGATTCTCTGCTTCTTGCAGCACCGTCTACTTGGCCCAGTGCTTTTTTTTTTTCTTTTCTTTATTTTTTAATTTTTATTTATTTATTTATTTTTTTGGTTTTGCGAGGTAGGGTCTCACTCTGGTCCAGGCTGACCTGGAATTCACTATGTAGTCTCAGGGTGGCCTCAAACTCTCGGCAATCCTCCTACCTCTGCCTCCCAAGTGCTGGGATTAAAGGTGTGCGCCACCATGCCTGGCTTTCTTTTCTTTATTTAATATTTTATTTTTTATTTTATTTATTTATTTATTTGAGAGAGAGAGATACAGAAATAGGCAGGTAGAGAGAGAGAGAGAATGGGTGCGCCAGGGCCTCCAGCCATTGCAAATGAACTCCAGATGCATGCACCCCCTTGTGCATCTGGCTTACGTGGGTCCTGGAGAATCGAGCCTCGAACCGGGGTCCTTAGGCTCCATAGGCAAGCGTTTAACCGCTAAGCCATCTCTCCAGCCCTCTTTTCTTTATTTATATTTTTGGTTTTTCGAGGTAGGGTCTCACTCTAGCTCAGGCTGACCTAGAATTCACTCTGTAGTCTCAGGGTGGCCTCAAACTCATGGTGATCCTCCTACCTCTGCCTCCTGAGTGCTGGGATTAAAGGCGTGCACCACCATGCCTGGCTTTTTTTTGTTTTGCGAGGTAGGGTCTCACTCTAGCCCAGGCTGACCTGGAATTCACTCTGTAGTCTCAGGGTGGCCTTGAACTCACGGTGATCCTCCCTAGTGCTGGGATTAAAGGCGTGCGCCACCACGCCCAGCTGCTTTGCCCAGTTCTTTTTGCTGTCTTATCCCTAGGCCACGGTGTGAGCCCCACAAGGCAAAAGTTTGTTCCTGCTGCATGATATAGTTCTCTGCCCACAGCAGGTGGAAGGAAAATCCACTGATGCAGGAAGACAAGAGAGGCCGAAGGAGAGCGGGGAAGGGGACGTGTCAAGAAGCCCGCTAGCTCTTGTGGTACTCGGTCAGGTCAGGCCTGGACATCTAAGTCAGTGTGGAGGGAGACACCAGCTGGGCCTGACTGTCCAGCCAGCCATTGCTGCCAGTCCTTGAGCAAGATCACCTTGGGCAAGATGAACGAAGTCCACAGGAAACCCACATTACTGGAGCTGAACATCTGAAACAGCCCAGGTGTTTCCTCAAGGCTACTACTGCCGGGAGGTATTGATCTGAGAGTGGAGAAGAGGTTAGGATTGGAAGCTTAGAGATGGGGTCCTCGTCAAGAGTAGCAGCGTGGCCAAAGAAAGCCATGCCGACTCCTCTCACAGTCGAGGGGTGGGTGCAGTTTCAGGGGTTCTGTGTGTAGATGCCCATCACTGAGGAGGGGAGCTGCTGAGAGGTGAGGAGGGAGCCCCATAGAAGAAAACAGGAGGGACCTGAGCCCATATCCCTTGGCAGTTAGGGGTCTGCCCACCAGTGGTAGAGGAAGTGCATTTAATGGGCACAGAAACTGGGCTAGGTAGTGGCAAGAGGTCTGCTTTTGAATTTCTATTGATATACCCCGTGAGGTCATTGTGTAGTGTTGCGGAGGTGTTGTTCTAGAAGGCCCAGTGCTGGTCAGATGGGTAACTCTGGAGCAGGAGCAGGATGGGTAAGAGGCTGAGAGATGGCACAGAAGGACAGGAAGAGAGACATGGGCTATGGGAGGGGCTGCTTCATGGGAAAAGTAGGGGAGACAGCAGGAGACCAGGCCTGGGATGCGTAAGTAGCTTGTGTTGTGACCTTGTTGTCTAGAAGGTAAGATGACCCTGGGCTGGGCAGGATTGGCCAACAGGCCTGGGTCTCCTTTATAGGAAGGGATCAGGTCAGTCAGCCCCTGGTGGGTGCTGTGACATCCTTCGACTATCCTTGGTTGCCATCAGTATATGACCCCAGGCATGTGAATGGCAAGTGCTGATGTCTGGCCCTTCAACGGGGTCATCTGCCCTCCTTTGGGGCTCTTTTTGGTCCTCATCCTTGTCACGTGGTTGAATAGCCATCCCACAGTGTGCCCCAGCAGGTGCTTTCTGGGGACCTCCAGATTGGGTCCTGCCTCATGGCACTTGCAGCCTGGTGGTGTTTACAGGCTCCACAGTACCTGAGAAGAGGTAGGACAGGCTGAGCTGCGGCACCCACAGAGGCAGGACAGTGGTCAGTGCCTGTGGCCTGCTATAGGTGTCCTTGCCGTTTGGGGAGGTGGGGAAGGTGCTGACCAGGGTGCTGACCAAGAAACTGACTTGCAGATCGAATCAACATCAAGAGGAAGGGAGCGTGGCCCTCCACCCTGCTGTCAGTGCAACATGTCATTGACTGTGGCGACGCCGGCTCCTGTGAGGGGGGCAATGACATGCTAGTGTGGAAGTATGCCCACCAGTATGGCATCCCCCACGAGACCTGTAACAACTATCAGGCCAAGGACCAAGGTAAACCTGTGCCACGTCATCCTCCATGTTCCCCTTCCTCTTCCAGGGGGAGTAACTATGAGCTCAGGCTGACCCTGCATTTGCCACACTATGCCTGGAGTGCAGAACGAGGTGTGGATAGAGACTGCAGCCCCCAGGGAGAGCTGGTCACCAAAGCTGGTCTCAGCCTCACCCAGTGCCACCCTGGACCAAGTGGGTCTGGACAGCAGAAAGATAGAGCCCATTGACCTTGAGAGCACAGAGAATTTGGCACAGGGTGGGGTCAAGAGCAACCCCATCCCTATGCCCACATGGGAAGGGCCACCGAGCACCCCTGTAGACAGGCTTGGGTGTGAGATGTGGGTCTGACACTGGGCAGCTGGACAAGTTTTTGACCTTTTCTAAAGGAGAGCTCCAGGTAGGCAGCTACTGGAAGGCAGCGTCCGTTTTCTTGGAGCTGGGGCAGGAAGGCAGGTGGCAGGGCTGCGGTCTCAAGGGCCCATCTGGAACGCAGCGCCGGCCTGGCTTCCGACCTGACACTCTGGGCTGAGCGTGGACAGGCGGAGCGGACTGACTGGGAAGCCCATCATTAGCACATTCCTTTTGAACTGTTCTCCTTGGAAATGAAAGTGAAGGAAAACACCCATGCTCAAACCCAAACCCGGCAGTGGCAGCTTTACGCTCTTGACCCTTAAACCTTCCTCGTAGAGCAGATAGCTCTGAGGGTCTCAGAAGGCACCTGGGCCTCATTGTCCAGCTACAAAGAATTGAAAGAACTCTTTGGGTTGATTGAGTGAGTCCTTTTTCCTGATTTGACACACCCAGCAGGGACAGAGACCCCAGCAAGGGGCCAAGAGGACGGAGGGAAGTAGGTGAACTGTCCTGCCCAATACCCTTGGGGTTTTGGCTACCTTCCTCCATTTCCAAACTGGTGGCGTCCAGTGGAGGCCAGCCGCGTCCCTCTAATCCTGCCTAGCCTGACAGGTGGATGGCGCTCATCAGAAACCCAAATGTCTCCACCAAACAGTCTTGTCTTTGTATTGGCAAATGTGTCTGCAGAGCCACCATTTTTCTAGTTAAGCCAGGCGCTGGTCATTTGGCGTTCAAGGGACAAATTAAACCAACACTATCATTTTAAAGAGTTTAAAGGGGACGACAAGGCTGATGGGCACTTACAACTGAAATGAGTGTCAGAAAAACAGTAGAAAGGAAGTAGAGGGCTGGGCAGATGGGTGGGTAGAGGTGAGAACATGGTGGTGGGCAGCAGCCTCCAGAGCTAAGGCTGTGCTTGTCTGTTCCTCTCCCTCTTCCTTTCCTCTTCCTTCCTCCCTCCCTCCTTCCTTCCTTCTTTCCTTCCTCCTTTCTTCTTTCCATTCTTTCTTTTTCTTTTCTTTTTTTTTTTTGAGGTAGGGTCTCACTCTAGCTCAGGCTGACCTGGAATTCACTTTGTAGTCCCAGGTGTCCTCAAATTCACAGTGATCCTCCTGCCTCTGCCTCCTGAGTGCTGGGATTAAAGGCGTGCACCACCACACCTATCTCAAATTATTATTATTATTATTATTATTTTTTTTTTTTGGTTTTTCGAGGTAGGGTTTCACTCTGGTCCAGGCTGACCTGGAATTAACTGTGTAGTCTCAGGGTGGCCTCGAACTCATGGTGATCCTCCTACCTCTGCCTTCCGAGTGCTGGGATTAAAGGCGTGCGCCACCACACCCGGCTTCAAATTATTTTTTAAAATACTTTTATTTATTTGAGATAGAGAGAGAATGGGTATGCCTCTTGCCAGACATATGTACCACTTTGTGTATCTGGCTTTAGGTGGGGACTCAAACTCAGGCCATCAGGCTTTGCAAGGAAACAGCTTTAACCACTGTGCCAGCTCTCCACCTCTCAAATTATTTTTTTTGAGCACATGTGAGTCAGAGACAACTTTTTTTTTTTTTCCAGGTAGGGTCTCACTCTAGCTCAAGCTGACCTGGAATTCACTATGTAGTCTCAGGGTGGCCTTGAACTCACGGCAATCCTCCTACCTCTGCCTCCCGAGTGCTGGGATTAAAGGCATGCGCCACCACGCCCGGCAGAGGCAACTTTTAAGTGTCTGTACTCCCTCCACCTTCTCTGACACAGGATCTTTTTTTCTTTGGTTTTTTTTATTTTTCGGTTTTTCAAGGTAGGGTCTCACTCTAGCCCAGGCCGACCTGGAATTTGCTATGTAGTCTCAGGATGGCCTCGAACTCATGGCGATCCTCCTACCTCTGCCTCCCGAGTGCTGGGATTAAAGGCGTGCGCCACCATGCCTGGCAAGACAGGATCTCTTGCCACTGTAAATGTCACACTTAGATGGCTCTTGAGCTCGAGTCTGGCTCCACCTCCCGTTGTAGGCGCTAGGGTCACAGATGTGTACCCACTTAGCATCCTGCGTTACTTGGGTGGGTGCTTGGGAATTGAGCCCGGGCCTGTAAACTTTGGCGCAAGCTGAACCGTCTTCCCCCTGGCTGACTTCTTTTAAACCTGAGGTAGTTTTGTCCCACCAACCCCAGTGAGGTCTCACTCTAGCCCCAATTAACATGTGCCACCACACTTTGTTTTGTTTTTGCAAGTGTATATGTGGTGTGCAGATGTGTGTATATGTGTGAGTGGGTGGGTGCTTGTGCATGTGTGTATGCATGCATATGGAAGCGAAAGGTTCTTCTCCGCTTTATTTCTGGAGAATAGGGTTTTATTGAATCTAAAAGCAAACCCATTTGGCTAGGTTAGCCAGTAAGCCCTAGGGATCCACCTGTCTCTGCCTCCCCAGCGCTGAGGTTACGCACACACGCCCACTTCCAGCTTTTTAGGTGGGTGTTGGGGATTGAAATCATGCCTGTGTAGCAAGCATCCTACCCACTGAGCCATCTTCCAGCCCCATTAAGTCACTTACCAGCAATGGAGTTATCTTACTAAGTTGTAATAATTTGATTACACTCAATTTTCAGCTATAAAATACTGTGACGGTTAAAGGAAGAGAAAAAGGCCAACTTTAGAGTGCCTACTATGTACTAATTAAAGTTTGTTCCTTCTGTTCTGCGTGGCCTGGGGGAGGCGTCTCCTAACTCCTTTGCAGCTGAGCGCATAATTAAGCCGCACCTGAGAGCAAGCTGATTTCCGCCCTTAGCTAACGAGAGCGGTGGGCTAAATTAGAAAAGGGGAGGGTGGGGCGGGCTTTGTGAGTGGGTTAATGAGGAGACAGTCTCACTGACTTCTTGTGCCCCCTCCCCCCCACGCACCCAGAGTGTAACAAGTTTAACCAGTGTGGGACCTGCACGGAATCCAAAGAGTGCCACACCATCCAGAACTACACCCTGTGGCGCGTGGGTGACCACGGCTCCGTCTCAGGCAGGGAGAAGATGATGGCGGAGATCTACACCAACGGCCCCATCAGGTGAGTGGTCCCGGCACAGGGAAGGTCCCCTTGTGCACGGGGAGCCTGTCAGGATATGCTGTGCACTTGGGTCATTTCCACCCCACCGGGCCAGTCTCACTCTGTACCTTGAGCCAAAGCTGCCACACACTTCTTCACCTATAAGGACTTTACACAATGGCTCTGCCCCCAAGGGACTGTTATGTAAGACAGGTAGAGAGGCCCCAAGTCAAGGTGGGGTCCCCATAGGAAGTGGAGTGCTTCGATGCATGTGCACCCCCAAGTGCCGATATGTTTGGAGTCAGGCTCCCATGACTTGATTCTTCCTTTCTGACTGGTAACTGCTTGCTCACAGCTGTGGAATAATGGCGACAGAACAGATGGACAAATACACTGGAGGTATCTATGCTGAGTACAAGGACCAGGCCTCCATCAATCACATTATCTCTGTGGCCGGCTGGGGTGTTAGCAACAATGGGACCGAGTACTGGATTGTCCGGAATTCGTGGGGCGAACCATGGGTAAGACTTTCCTTTCTTAAAGTCACTGTGGTGGGTACACAGGTGACTTCTGAGGACAGAGCCCTTTGATGTGTGGGGCTGCCTGTGCATCCATGGGTGTCAGGAGCTTCTCCCATAGACTCAAAGGCCAAGTGGCCAGGACAGGACAGAGACGGCAGTTGGTGGCCTTCTTCACAGCCAGCCCATGTATTTTTTTAAGTTTTTATTTTTTTTTTACAACTTTTTTTTTTTTTTTTTTTTTTTTTTTGGTATTTTGAGGTAGGGTCTCACTCTGGCCCAGACTGACCTGGGATTAACTGTGTAGTCTCAGGGTGGCCTCAAACACATGGTGATTCTCTTACCTCTTCCTCCCAAGTGCTGGGATTAAAGGCGTGTGCCACAACGCCTGGCAACAACTTCTATAAACCGTGATATTTTCCTCCCCTCCTCCACTTTCCCCTTCACAACTCCACTCTCCATCCCATCCACCCCCCCCTTTTTTTTTTATTTGAGAGAAGGAGGAAGAGGCAGACAAATAGAGATAGAGAATGGGCGCACCAGGGCCTCCAGCCACTGCAAACGAACTCCAAATGTATGCACCATCTTGTGCATTGGCTTAATGGGTCCTCTGGAATTGAACCTGAGTCCTTTGGCTTTGCAGGCAAGCACCTTAACTGCTAAACCATCTCTCCAGCCCTTTTTGTTTGCTTTTTGAAGTAGGGTTTCTCTCTAGCCCATGCTGACCAAGAATTCACTAGGTAGTCTCAGGGTGACCCTGAACTCAAGGCAATCCTACCTCTGTCTCCCAAGTGCTCAGATTAAAGGCATGCACCACCACGCCCAGCCACTTTCTTTTTTTTTTTCTGTTCTTGGTCCTGTGATATTTCTGACTCCTAGGAAACACTCCATGGGTTTTTCAGTTGGGTCAAAAATCCAGGGGAGAAAACTGCCAGTTTTGACTTTTAGAGCACAGTATTAGGTATGTGTCATTCAAGACACAGAAATGCGTAATTAAGGACTAGGGAAATTGGTAGACATGGAGAAGTGATGCAATGTCAGCCATGTTTATTAAATGACCACAAATGGGGCATTAATAGGTGGACAAGTCACCTGGTTGGAAGAATCAACATGTTTTCTTAAATCAGTTGGCTGCCAACACAGAATACCTCAGGGCTAAATATTAACTAAGCACAACATCTTACAGACCGCTCCTCCTGTGGTCAAGGGGAGGGATGCGGGTGGCGGGGAACCCATCTAGACCCTTAGCTTCTGCAGGGCTGGGCTGGGTCTGGCGTGCTGAGGAGCTAACTCTCAGTCCTCACCCCACAGGGCGAGGGAGGCTGGATGAGGATCGTGACCAGCACCTATAAGGAAGGGAAGGGTGATTACTACAACCTTGGCATTGAGGAGTTTTGCTCGTTCGGGGACCCCATTGTTTAGCAATGTCATGAACCATGACCAGAGGATGCCGGGCTGGGTGATGAGATGGCACTGGACGCATAACATGAGGAGCAGTGTGGGACTTGAAAAGGGCTGACGAAGGACAAGCACCTGCACAGAGCAGTCCCCTCCAGAGCAAACACTGCCTTCAGCCACCTAGGGAAGGGTGGCCTGCAACCCAGGATGAAGGCACAGAGAGTCTTGGTATTTCACATTTAGCAGCTGTGTCTAGACTAAGGCACCTAAGAGACCTTACCACCAGTTCTGATGTCACCTTGGAATCATTAAGGAGGGAGGTAGCCATTTCAAACTGTCCAAGTGACAAATAAAGTACCCACCTGGTTTTATCCAAGGACTGAACTGTGTGCTTTACTTACACCAGAACGTGTACTCTACAGAAAGGCTTATTAAAAATGTATTTATTTCTTTTGGCAAATTTAAACAACTACAGTAAACATCAAACTAACCAACTGGTTCTTGGGAGAAAAACTCATCCAGTCTCAACTTCTGGATTCCCCCACCCCAGGACCCAGCGGGCTCCTCCTGGGAGGTAGACAAGCTCAGCTCTGGTATTGAGGGAAATGTGTGAGACGTGGAGCACATGTACATTTCCCTTTAAAGCAAGCTGCCTGCCCTCCCGGTGTCCCCATGTCCAGAGGCTGGCTGCAGCTTCCCTGAAGGTTCTCGAGGTCTCCTCAGATAGGAGCCACAGGCTCTGCCTCAGCTTGGCTGCTCACGCCACTCAGTTCACCATGATGAAGTTAGACTTGCAGTGAGCTGTGACAAGACACTCAGGTTAGAGACAGTGAGGAGTGAAACAGGCCACCACGTGGCAAAGGGACATAGGCACGGGCTTACCGATGAATTCAGTCACAGGGTCGTGCTCGCCTTCTGCTTTGATGGTGCCTGCAATGCTGTCATTCTCCAGGATGGGGAGGAACAGCTGTACAAAGTCAGAGGTGTATGGCGGGGCGATGACATCCAGAACCTAGTGAGAGCTTGGGGTTACTGTGCCTGCACCGCCAGCCTGGGGCGTGGCACCAACATCAGCATATGAGATGGCAGTCTGCTGAGATCACCCACCCTCCCCGTGGCTTCCCTGGTGACACCTCCTGTCTCCAATGCTAAGGCACCAGTGATAATTCAGGGAAAATAACAGAGTTCCTGCAAGCAGGACGTGCTCAGTAAACTGTTACTGTCATCCCCACGATTATCAGATAGCTCAGGTCAGAGCTGGGCAAAGCGGGCACAGGCACAGCTAGTTTAAAGCGAGTGAAACGTGAAACCGACGGTGCGCTGCTGACCTCAGTGACAAAATAGCGAATGAGTGAAATGTCAGTGTCCAGCTTCTCCAGACACTTTCGGATGTAACTGACCACAGGAAGTACGTAACCTCGGCTCAGCAGATGAACCATCCTGTCCAGCAGGGTTTTCTTCAGCTCAAGCTATAGGACAGCAGGGCAGAGGAGCCGTCAGAGCGGGTGCTCCTCTGTCCCCGACAGGCCCTGGGGTACTGTTCATAGACGAGCCATCAGAGCGGGTGCTCCCCTGGCCCCATAGGCCCTGGGGTACTGCTCACCTGTTCCATCACGTCCAACTGGGAGTGCTCGGTCTCAAAAAGCTTAACCAGCAGCTGCAGGACCTGGGGGTGCAGGAGCTGGTGGCAGGTGCTAATCTATGAATGGGCCAAAGGAAGCTTCACTTAGTGTGGCTGGGTCTCCAGGCTCTCTCTCCACACACAGAGCCAGTGTCAAATGTCACAGTCACAGCCAACAATAGGAGCTCATCAGTGACACACAGGATGACTGCTGGACACAGGGCTGCTCAGCTTCTAGGCCAAGCCTCATCGTTCTACAATACTTGACAAAACCTGAGACATCTTCAGTCAATGAACTAGATCCTTTAAGGAAAATGCTCACTGAGGACACAGACCACCAGCTTCGAGTGTATCTGCGGAACTCACCGAGACAGGCAGTGCGCGTCTCAGACATACTGTGCATCACCAGTGGTCTTCTGTGCTCTTACCTCGTCCAGCAGGGCCAGGTGTACCGGTGTGTGATCAGTCTGCAGTTGGAAGTACCTTGGTTCCGACACAGTCCAATCCACCCATTTCAGCACACCCATTGCCACCACTGGAAACCTACAGGCAAACAGTGAAAATGGTTCCTTTTAAGCAAGAGTAGAAGAGACCCCGAAATGTGCTGGGAGTGCACAGGAGCACCAAGAGCAGCCCTCGCCTTCACAGCACATGCCGTCTAGATCTGAAGCCGCTCAGCAGCTCTGAGGGGCAGAGCAAAAGCGAGGTTTGGTTCTTACCCCCTCCATCCACTTCACTAACTGCAAAGGAGATCACTAATGCAGAACACTGAGCCTGGAGGATGGAGCCCAAGCTTCCCTTCATGTCATAGGCCTTTCCCAGTCCCCAGGAAAATAGGGAAACTCGCTTCTCCAGGACTAGTCCAATTCCATAGTCACAGGTCACTGGTATCTAAGCAAAAACTTGTTAGTTTAACTTTTACTGTAAATGGACCCTTCCCGTTTTGTAATTCTGGGTTTGCTCTTTCTTTCCTTATTTATTTTTATGGGTGCGGGAAGAGAATTGATGTGCCAGGGCCTCTAGTCACTGCAATCAGATGCCAGATGCATGTGCCACCTTATGCATCTGGCTTACGTGGGTTCTGGGGAGTTGAATCTGGGTCCTTAGGCTTCGTAGACAAGCACCTTAACTGCTAAGCCATTTCTCCAGCCCCTCCTTATTTATTTTTAACTTTTTTTTTGTTTTTGAGGTAGGGTTTCGCTTTAGCCCAGGCTGACCTAGAATTCACTATGTAGTCTCAGGGTGGCCTTGAACTTATTTTTATTCTTTTAATTTCTTCCTCCTTTTGTCCCCCATCCCCTTTCCAATGAACTTCTTTCTGGCTAGCCTGGGGGAGTGCTCTCTCTTTTACTTTGTGAGGATTCACTGCAGGCTTCTGAGCTGATGCTTATGCTGTTGAGCCTGTTTCAAGTTCTCCACATGCATCAGAAGAGAGGAGGAGTATGTTTCTCTCCCTGCAAGGCCTGGGTGTGGGCATCATCACTGCTCACCTAATGCACTGATAAAGCGTGCTCAGCTCAGCCACAAGCTCAGAAGCCCCTTTGTTCTCGTTGCAACATAGATTGTGAACCGTTTCCACAGCCTTTGACGTCGACTTCAGCTCGTCCTTACCGATGCTAACCCGCTTGTTCTGAAAGCACACAAGCCTTAAGTGGTGTCAGAGTCATGGCCTTGCTGTCAGGGTAACCCAGCACGGCCCTCCTCTGTTCTGAGGTCCCTTTCCCTATCTCTGAAGTCAGAAGTCAAGTTAACTGTCCAGCTGCACAATCAGTGTACAGAACTCGAGACCCAGTGAGACTGGGATGTGGGCCCTACTCAGGGAAGTGGCTTCTTTCTGTGGCCACTTCAAACTGTGGTCTGCAGAGGCCACACCTCCTGGAGCCACTTTGCTCTTTCACTGTCTTACACATTGACAGTGAAGACATTTCCAGGACTGGACAGGCTCCAGACTTCTTGTAGCAAAAATTCCTAAAGAGAACCAGAGCAGAGGAGGACACTTGTGTCCTGAGAGCCAACAGTACCTTCTTCCAGGTCTCAACCACGCTTGCAGCATAAGCCAAGATGTGGATGTATTTGTGTTTGTGGTCCTGGTTGATTCTGGCCCCAGGCTTGAAAAGCGACTGCATGAACAGGTCCAGGAAGGCTGGCACCCGGATCTAGGGAGAGGGCACACTTGGCAGTGCGCTGGCAGGAGAGAAGCACCAGCTCACCTACCCTGCAGAACTATAGTGTGATAAGGAATGAAAAGTGACAGAAATAATTCAATGCCTGTAGATGTAGCTCAGTTGCTGGAGTGCTTGTCTAGTATGTGAGGCCCTGTGTTCCATCCTCTTGTACTATGGCAGTAAGGGGGGGGAGGGCATAAAAGGGTTAAGTCAGGTATGGCCAAGCCTGTAATATCCCGGCAGTCAGGGAGGCTGAGGCAGGAAGAGTGGCCACAAGGCCAATCTGGGCTACACTCTGAGACCTGGTCTCAGAAAAAGCACACAGGTGGCGCACACTTTTAATCCCAGCACTCGGGAGGCAGAGGTAGGAGGATCACTGTGAGTTCAAGGCCACCCTGACTACATAGTGAACTCCAGGTCAGCCTAGAGTGAGACTCTACATTATGAATGTAAAATCAGAATAATATAAATAAAAATAAATTATAAAAACACACACACACACAAAACAACCATTACTACAGGGATGTGTACATGCAGCCTTAAGAGAACTGGAGACTTTAAGAGACTTCCCAAAGCAACCCAGGCTTGCCCTGGGGGCAGTTGGCCTCACTCACAAGTTCCACAGGAGGAGGGTCCATGCTGGTGAACATCTTGAAGAGGACAGTGATGTCTGCAGGGTTCAAGGCTCCTCTGGAGAGCATGGCCCCAAGTGCCTGGCAGGCCCGGGGGTAAGAGGCGGCTGTGCCCAAAGCCAGGGTGATCTGACTGGCATCGTGGCCTCTTGATGGAAAAATGACACAACCTGTCACTAACGTGGCAGTCCTCTTTCTTTCTTTTCTGTATTTCTGTACTTTGAATTTGTGGGATCCTTATAATTTTTTCATATTTCTGTCACTAGTTTGACTACCTGACCCATGGAAATAAATGGTGGCTAGAACAATTGGAAAGAAAGATTCCAATGCAGCTGCAGATGGGATGAACAGAAGCACGCACTTCTTAAACTTCTTATCTACTTGCGTCCAGCAGAAGGAAATGAAGCTAGAAGGAGGCAATGCCTCTCTGTGCCCAGGGCTCTGTGAACAACAGGGACTGAGTGCCCAGGTTAGGACCTCTGGCTTTGGAGACCACAGACACCACTGAACTACACAGGAGTTAAGACAGCCACAGAGCCTTCCAGAAGGCAGGCTAAGCCCAGGAATTAAAAGCTACCCTGACTTCAGCTGCATGGAATAGAGGAGGCAAGAGGCTAGGCTGTGGACCTAGGACTCTGAGAGCAAGGGGAGGGAGGGTGGGACAAGCACAACTCAGCCTCACTTCTCCTGGGCGAAGCGTTGCACCTCCTGAGCAACTCTGCGCACCGCAGAGCCGCCCTGCTCCTCCTGGGCCAGCACCGACATCATGGCTTGTGCAAACAGGTAGGTGTGCTCCCCATGGCATACCATCTTCTGGAAGATTGCAGAAGGAAAGGCTTTGGGTCAAACAGACAAGCACAGATGAAAGAGTTGCTGGGCAGGGGCTCCTCATGCTCAGAAGCCAGACCCTGGACAGACTCTTTCCACCTGCGATTCACATGAAAGGGCTTACTGCAAACTCAGGAAGGTTCTTTTCCAGGTTTTCCTCTCCTCCATCCAAAATTGTAGCCAGTGAGGTGCGAAGCACTCTGGAGAATACTTCCAACTGCTGGCATGCTGTGGACACGCTGGTGATCTCCCCTTGGTATCCGGCGTCAGAAATCAGCTGCCACACAATACAAAGTTGAGGGTCGGCACCTGTTCAGTCTAGCATTTGTGAAAAGTGGACTGAGCGAGCACTAGGTTCAGTATCCAACCTTTCTTCACCTAGCCTCATCAGCTCTCCTGGGCCTGGGTGTGTGAGGAAGCAGCCCGGCCAGTCACACCTGCGGGAAGGCTCCTCGGCACACACACAAGCTAACATGGCCCTGCTAACTGCCAAGATCAACACAGATATGGTTTCTACGCTTGCCTTCCTCTTCTGGAAGTGAAATGGTATAGACCACTACCAAAAAACAAGCATAACCCTTCAAAGGAAAAGACTACAAGATCACGTCATGCTCTGCACGCACACACACACCCATGCTGCCATCTTAGCTCAGGCCTCTTCCTACCTTCACAGTGAAGTTAAGCATCAGACAGTCTGGATGGGCTTCGGCCAGTTTGTAGAACAGATCTCGCCACGTGGTGTGAGCGATCATCTGCTCAAGCCAAGCTGGAGTCTGCCAAGGGAAAAAAAGGTGAGAGATGAGGCTTCACTTAGGCTGGGTGAAGACTATGCTGTACAATCACAGGACAGTCCACTGCAAGAGCCACATGTGTGACCCCGGCTTTCGAAGAAGCAGGCCAGGGCCAGCTGGGCCCCAGCTAGCTGAGTGGCAGGAAGAAAGACTCCTGGATGCCACTCACAGCTTTCCAGAGCTGCACTCAGCAGCAAGGGGTGTGTAACACTTGCTGGGAAATGCACAAGAGTCCAGTGCAAATGTGTACAATAGGGCTACAGCATGCAAAGTTACTCACGCTCACCCAGCCACATGTCCTGAGAGAAAATGCAAGGTGGACAGCACAGGTGTTTGGCCCATACTGTGTGTAATGGCCACGACACTGTGTCTCTTGGCTCTCCTGTGTGATTGACAGACTGGCCTAACCCCGCCATCCTGACTATGCCAAGGCCAGGTTCCTGTGAGCCACTGCCTGAGCACAGTGGGGTTCCCGAGGCAGGCCTATCCTCAGAGACAACCATGGCTTGAGAGCACTCACTGGCCTTGTTGGAACTCCTAAGAGGTGCAGTGTGGCCTGAGATGCTTCCTACCTGCGGGCCTCTGGGGTCCAACCTGAACCAGGCTTCCTGAGCTTGCTCGGACATCTACCCACTTTCCTGCTCAGGAGAGCACTTCTGTGTCTAACCCTGTCTCCACACCTTTTCTTTAAGGTCCCTCTCCAGCTCCAGCCACAGAGCTGAACCCAAGAGTCAACTATGCCTCCTTTTGGCCTCAAGCACTAAAGCCTTCCATGGAAGCACCTCACTGCCTAAGCATGCCTGCTGGGGGTGGGGGGTGCGGGCTCAGACCATGTGATATGACACATGCCACCAGACACAGAACTATCACAAGGCTCACCTCTCCTTCTTCAGTGAAAATGGAATCTGCTTTTCGGGGGTCAAAGTGCTTAATCAACAAACTCTTCAGGTGATTCTCCACCGTCTCCTGCACCTGCACCGGCTCCACACCTGCAAGAAAGCAGAGACGCTTCACCTCCGAGCACCAAGGCACAACTGTGGGCACAGAACTACTCCTGACCATTCACAGAAGGGAGTGCTGGGGAGATGGCTCCATGACACTTGCTTACAAAGCCTGCTGGCCCACATATGGCCTGGGTTTGATTCCCCACTACCCAGGTAAAACTAGACACACAAAGCAGCGCATTTGCCTGGAGTTTGTTTGTGGTGGCAAGAGACCCTGGTGCACCCATCCTCCCTACCCCTCTAAAATAAAAATAGAGGTTTTAATGTTTATCATTGCTATTATTGACATGTTTCGTATGAATACATCATGTGTCGGTACCCTCTTTTCCCTCGAACCTACCCCATTCCATTGGGGACACTCCTCAGTGGGGTGGCAGGTATTCCCCATGGGGTTGTGCTTATGGGTTGTGGGAGCAGTAGTCAGTTATTTTTGGGGGGGGAATAGACTTTTTTAAGTGGGGGAGAGCCTCGACCCCTTGGAATAGTTACTAGTTCTTTCTATTCAGGAGCCCAGTGCAGAGTCTCTGGGAAGATCTACCCTGTCACATGGCAAGAACATCATCTTCAAACTGTTGCTCAGTCAAGAGCCAAAGTGTACAGGTAGGAGAGGAAACGCTGTCCCACTGAGAGCAGGTGTGGCCAAGAGCCACACTTGGGTCCATCTCAGTGACAGCAGTGTCGGCTGGATTCTGGCACTGCTTACTTGAATGATGTCACTGCGCCCAGGCCAGTGGATTTACAAGAAGGCTCATTTTGATAATATCAGCTAAAGGCCCTCATCAGAGCCAGTCCAAATTATCCATCATCTACTGCTCGCTATAATAGGCCTCTTGAAGTGGCATACAGGATATGAACTGTACAACCCTGGAGTAGTGAGAACCCTCTGCGGGCCACCTGTGAACCTTGATGACTCAATCACAGGCCAGAGCAGAACACGTGAAACTGAGTAAGGAGTCCAGTTCTTCTTTAAGTCTGAGAAACCAGGAACACAAAGACGGCACTGTCAACTCAGCATTACAATGACCCAAAGGTCTCCTAGGTGGCCAGGACAAGAAGTGTCCTCACGTACCTGTCTGAATGAGCCACTCAGCCAGCAGGTTCACAGTCTGGGCCACAGCGGTGTAGTTCTCGGACAAGAGCTGGATAACATTTTCTGGAGACCCACCTGCCTGAAAATACCTGGGAAAAACAAAAAAAAGCAGCTATCACACTTCAGTGGAATCAGAGGAGCCAGGGTGGACAGGCAGGTAAAGAGGGAGGGAGATAGCTAGGGTTCCACATTCATGAAAACAGTGAGGGGCTTCTAGGAGCCCTCCCCTGCTAGGTCCATTTTCCATACTGTCCAGTCTCTACCACATGCTCTGTGTCTCTACTATACTCTTAGTTTTTCGAGGTAGGGTTTCACTCTAGCTCAGGCTGGAATTCAATATGTAGTCTCAAGGTGGCCTCGAATTCACAGCGATTCTCCTACCTCTGCCTCCCAAGTGCTGGGATTAAAGGCATGCGCCACCACACCTGGCTTCTACTACATTCTTTATGGTGAGGGGGTGCTAGGAGCCTTCCCCTGCTAGGTCCATTCTTCATGTTGTACACATCTTCTGGGACTTACACACCCTCCTCCTGAGTGCACACTACTCTCACACACCTCTTCAAAGTGTTGAAGATGGAGGGCTCCATGATATAGTCCCGGGTGGAAAACTTGTGCAGGCATTCCTGCTGAACCTCGGCATCATCCTCTCCTTCTCCAGAGTCCTCTTCCTGTTGCTGGGAGGCAGGAGCAGGACAGGTTTTCATGAACACAAATGCCTTATAATCTCACCAGAGATGGACAATGCGGCACACTTTCAACCAATACAAGATTTTTTTTTTCGAGGTAGGGTTTCACTCTAGCCCAGGCTGACCTGGAATGCACTATGTAGTCTCAGGGTGGTCTCGAACTCACAGCGATCCTACCTCTGCCTTCCGAGTGCTGGGATTAAAGTCGTGCCATGCCTGGCCAACGCAGCACACTTTCAAAGTAACACACATATCTCTTCATTTGACTGTCATGATAATATCATGATGTGGGCAGGACAAGTAGCAGTTTCAAAATTAAGATGTAGCAAGGCTTGGTGGCACATACCTTTAGTCCCAACACTTGGGAGGCAGAGGCAGGAGGATAACCGTGAGTTTAAGGCTAGCCTAGGACTACAGAATGAGTTCCAGGCAGGGTATGGTGGCGCACACCTTTAATCCCAGCACTAGGGAGGAACAGGTAGGAGGATCACTGTAAGTTTGAGGCCACCCTGAGATTACATGGTAAATTCCAGGTCAGCCAGAGCTAGAGTGAGACCCTACCTCGAAAAACAAAAACAAAAAAACCTCAAAAGTAGGATGTATGATTGGTCCACAATGGTAAACCATATGCCCTATCACAACACAGTCCTCCTTTCTGAAATAAAGACACCAGTAATGCCAGTGCCAGTCAGCTATGGTGAGCTAAGGGCTAGCTTTTGGAAGAGCCAAGCATAATACCTCGCATTAGCCATTTTTATCACTGTGCTCTCCAGCGAAGGTAACACAGTAACTGCAACACTGGAGCCATTAGCTCATTGATAGGGTCAAATGAGGGTCATAATTGAAATCCAACATGAGATCCCCAGGCGCAACTTCAGTGGAGTCCAGGCCTGGCTCCACCACTCCTAACTACACACACTGGAGCAAATGACTCGTGCTCAGTCTACAAGATGAAGACACAGAACGAGACAGCCCAGAGTCACAACTATTCAATGTGAGCAAGAAACACCAAATCACCACCAAGCGAACTTACACCCTGTGTCTCTCTCATCTGAACCTCCCTGGTTATCGACGGTTTGGTCAAACGGTAATGAAGAGAAAGAGCACCATTTTGGAGCCCATTTCATTTGTTGGGTGGCCCAGGCAGGTTACTAAGGGTTTTTTGTTTGTTTGTTTTTGGTAGTAGAGTCACACTCTACCCCAAGCTCACCTAGAATTCACTATGTAGTCTCAAGGCTGGCCTCGAACTCACAGTGAGTGATCCTCCTACCTCTGCCTGGGATTAAAGGTGTGTGTCACCATGACTGGCTGTTACTAAGGTTTTTAATGTCTTACTTCCTTCCCTTATGAGTAATACTCAACTCACACTCTTGAGCTATGGAATGAGAAAATATACCCAAGCACCTAGCTGGCTAAACCCGAGTCCTTATCTTCTCCACTGAAAGTCCTAACACTGAAGATGACCCGACATGCACGTCACTGCATGCCATGCCCTGGTCATATGCTTTTATTATTGGTTTTTTGAGGTGATGTGTCTCTTGTCTAGGCTGACTTGGAATTCACTACGTAGTCTCAGGGTGGCCTCAAACTCACAGCAATCCTACCTCTGCCTCCTGAGCGCTGGGATTAAAGATCTCCACCAGCACACCTGGCTTGGTTACACTCTTCAAGGAGCCCCACTGCTCAGCAGCTCTCCGAGACCCTGGGAACCTGCTCCTATGAGCAACCAACCACAGAGCACTTCCCTGGGCTCCTGACACCTCTCGGTATCCCCAGTGGCTGACTCACTGTGTCACTGATCTGGCTCCTTGAGCATGCTCCACTGTGCCCTGTATTCCTTCACAACCAATCTTAATTCCTGTAAAAAGGGCAGATTCCCAGGCATTTATCTGGACACTGTCTAGACTAGGGCAGTTTATATCAATAGGCAGTTCCAAGTGGGGCTCTCTGACCACCCAACCCCTGTGTTCATGGCAGAACAGAATGATTCCACCCAAGTCCCATCCCAAAAACCCTAAACACATAGGGCCCAAGATCCTTTCTGTCGAGCAGCCTATAAATGGATGAAATCAGTCCAAAAGTGCTGGGGAAAAAAAAAAGTCATACAGGGCGTGGTGGCACACACCTTTAATCCCAGCACTTCAGAGCCAGAGGTAGGAAGATCGCCATGAGTTCGAGGCCACCCTGAGACTACATAGTTAATTCCAGGTCAGCCTACCTCGAAAAACTAAAATATATATATATCGCCATGAGTTCGAGGTCACCCTGAGACTACATAGTGAATTCTAGGTCAGCCTGGACTAGAGAGAGACCCTACCTTGGGGAAGAAAAGAGAAAAGTTTGTTTTGCCAGGCGTGGTGGCGCACACCTTTCATCCCAGCACTCAGGAGGCAGAGGTAGGATCATCACCGTGAGTTCAAGGCCACCCTGAAAATACAGAGTGAGCTCCAGGCCAGCCTTAATTATCTAGAGTGAGACCCTACCTCGGGGAAGAAAAAAAGTTTGTTTTGCCGGGCGTGGTGGCGCACACCTTTCATCCCAGCACTCGGGAGGCAGAGGAAGGAGGATCATCACCGTGAGTTCAAGGCCACCCTGAGACTAGAGTGAGCTCCAGGCCAGCCTTAATTATCTAGAGTGAGACCCTACTTCGAAAAACAAAACAAAAACAAAAACAAAAAAGTCTGTCTCCTGCAACCCGCAGAGTTCTTTCCCGGGACAGTTAGCGGGGGTGTGACTCGGTTTACAGCCGTCCGTCCCTCGGGGCAGCGAGCGTGGGGAAACTGAGGCAGCCCGGCGGCGGGCGGGGCGGGGACGCACGCACAAGCTCGGCGGACACGCGCCCCGCGGGGCCCCGGACTCGCCCGTCCGCCCGGACGCGGGGGACCAGGCCGACCTGCCGGCGGCAGCGACCACCGAGCCCGTCTCACCTGGCCGCCGTCCGCCTCCTCGCCCCACTCGGCCGCGTTCCCAAAGTAGTCCTCCGCCATGATGGAGCCCGGCGCCGCCGGCCCCGCCATGCTCTCCGCCGGCAGGCACTGCGCGTGCGCGGGGCGCGCCGGGCGGAAGCGCGCACGCGCAGCTCGGCGCTCTCGCTCCCCCGCCCTCCTCCGCGGGCTAGGTCCGCGAGGGGCGGAGTCAGCAGACGGGGCGTGGCCTGGCATGTGCCCTGAGCCTCGGAGTCCCCCGGCGTTGGCTTCGTCTAGAGAACATCCAATATCCTTTTTTTTTTTCTTACAGAAAGTTAAAAAGCTCCCGTTTCAAAATAAAACAAAAGTCCAGATCATATACATGTTTACAGTGACTACATGTATCTAGGCAACACGCATATATGTTCAGTTGTAAGATGCTAACTAAATTTGTGAAATACACGCTTTTCTTTAAGTATCAAGAACATTATATTGTTAATGCAGAGTCCTAAGGATAATGCAGTAGTCACTATGTTTTTCTTGAGTCTTCACTTCCTAGGCTGTTATTTCTAACCCAGGTAAGCAGGCAGAGTCCTTCAGATGCTCAAACACTGGAATGTTTGGTTGCTACCACATCAGCTAGCTTGCAACAAGAAGCCAACCAGTTAAAGAATGTTTTAGCAGGGCATGGTGGCGCCCGCCTTTAATCCCAGCACTCGGGAGGCAGAAGTAGGAGGATTGCCAAGAGTTCGAGGCCACCCTGAGACTACATAGTGAATTCCAGGTCAGCCTGGACTAGAGTGAGACCCTACCTTGAAAACAAGAAAAGAAAAGAATGTTTTAAGTGAACAACTTGCAAACCCCAGGGATGGAACAACCCTAAGAAGACACAATTGTGAGCATTCACAACCACCACAAATGTGGCTGAAGGCTGTTCATGCCGTTCTCTGAAATGAGGTCTCAAGCAATATAGTTCAAATAAAATTTTTAACAAAATTGGCACATGCACAATTTCCCCACCAATCTGTGTGTCAACCATTTAGTTAACTTTTCCACTTGAAAAAAAAAAATGTAATAGAAAACCAGACACCATGTTTCCCTGTCTCAGTTAATATCCACAACCACAGAGGCTACAACTCAGGATACAGCATCACCAACGCTGCCCAGAGCCAGTTTATACTGAAGTTCAGTTGTTTACACCAAGTCAATGGCTGCCCACACCAATGGCTGATACATATGAACTAAAATTTCTAGATTTGGGGAGAAACAACTGTTGCTCCAGTCATCTGCTCTGCTTCCTCCGTTCCTCAGGTCATGCTTAGAAACCTTTCATGTTACTCTTGGTTTGGTCAGTTTGCTTGCCTGTGGGCGTTTGGGCCTGCTGACCCTGCCCACTGGAAGAGGCTTCTTGCTGACCCTGCCCACTGGAAAAGGCTGCTTGCTGTGCTGCTTTTTGCTTTAATCTTGTCCAATCAAATGTGTAGTCATATTGGTGGTTCAGGGTCCTGAAAAGGATGCAGAATAGCTGCCTCAGATAAATGTAATCATACATAGCAAATTCTACAGGAAACCCCTTACCTAAAACTTCAACAGGAGTGGACATCTTCTTTTCACTAATCTTTTCATATTTCTGTTTCTTTGTTGCAGCATTTAGCCCTTGCCATGGCAGACTGGGAGAACATCCAATATCTGGCTGCGACTTTTGGTCCTTCATCTGACGATTGGCCACCCATCCATCCCAGATAGTGCCCACTAAGGTGTTTTAATTTCTGTTTGTCTTTCTTGTTGTTTTTCCTCTAGCTCAGGCTGAGCTGGAGCACATTGTATAGGTACAGGCTGACCTTAAACTCACACGGATACTCCTACTTCAGTCAGCCTCCCCCCACCCTCGCTATCTCCTTTTATCATTTATAAAAAGTATTAAAAGCATTGTCACCATGCGTGGTGGTGCCCGCCTTTAATCCCAGCACTCGGGAGGCAGAGGTAGGAGGATTGCCTTGAGTTAAAGGCCACCCTGAGAGTACATAGTGAATTCCAGGTCACCCTGAGCTAGAGCGAGACCCTACCTGGAAAAACCAAAAAAAAAAAAAAAAAAAAAAACAAGTATTAAATGCATCGTAGCTAAGCATGGTGGTGCACCCCTCTAATCCCAACGCTCTGGGAGGCAGAAGTGGGAGGATCCCTATGAGTTCAAGACCAGCCTGAGACTACAGAATGAGTTTCAGGTCAGCATAGGCTAGAGTGAGACCCTACCTTGAAAATAAAAAGTTATTAAATGCATTGTAAACAAAAATCTTTTTCTTTAATTTATTTTTTTTATTAACAGTTTCCATAATTGTACACAATGACCTATGGTAATTCCCTCCCTCCCCCCACTTTCCCCTATGCAACTCCACTCTCTATTCTACCCTTCCCCCTCTCAATGAGTCTCTCTTTTATTTTGATGTCATCATCTTTTCCTCCTATTATGATGGTATTGTGTAGGTAGTGTCAGGCACTGTGAGGTCATGGATATCCAGGCCATTTTGTGTCTGGAGGAGTGTGTTGTAAGGAGTCCTACCCTTCCTTTGGCTCTTACATTCTTTCCACCCCCTCTTCTGCAATGGATCCTGAGCTTTGGAAGATATGATGGAGATATTTCAGTGCTGAGCACCATGGTGCCTTTTGAATCATCCCAAGGTCACTGCCATCTGAAAAAAAAAAAAAGCTTCTCTAACCAAAAGTGAGAGTAGCATTAATATATTGGTATGAACATTAAGAGAAGTGATTTCTGGGAAGTTTAGTGAGCATAGTTTATACATCTAGCCAGACACCAGCAGACATTACACTCCTAGGGCTCATGACTACCCCTATTGTAGATTTTCAGTATCAGGGATGTATTCCCTCCCATGGAGTGGGCCTCCAGTCCAATTAGAGAGCAGTTGGTTTCCCCCATAACAGACATGCCATTATTGCACCTGTTGGCTCATTTGGCCTGGCTGGGCAAATTTAAGGCCAGTGTCCGCTGCTGAGTATCTCTACTGGTGATTTCTCTCTCTCCCATTGAACTGCATGCAGCATGTTTTTTCCAGCTTTCTGTCAGCTAGTCTAAAGGGAGGAGGTTTTCAGCTCAGCTCCAGCAGGATTTCTCAGTGACCTTGCAGCCCAAGCATGTGGAGTCTTCAGCAATAGGGTCTTACCATCTATTCCTGGTGGGAAACCAAGAGCCTTAGCAATGGCCTGTAATGTTTTGGTGGTATCAATGACAAAATTCACTGGAAGGTATCCCATTCCTGGCACTGAAAATTTTCTAGTAACAATTATAGCTTCTAGATGCATGCCATTGTCCAGAAAAGTAGGTTTCCATATGAATTATTTATATCCTCTTAGATTTTTTTTTTTTGGTTTTTCAAGGTAGGGTCTCACTCTGGTCCAGGCTGACCTGGAATTCACTCTATAGTCTCAGGGTGGCCTCGAACTCATGGCAATCCTCCTACCTCTGCCTCCCGAGTGCTGGGATCAAAGGCGTGCGCCACCACGCCCAGCTTTCCTCTTAGATTTTGATTACCCCTCCCTCCACCTCTCCTTTACTCAATCTTTTCCCCTGACTTCACTTAGGCCTTTTCACCCCCCACTAATCTGTTCTTCTACTTACAGATATACAATACCATCCTATGATGGTACCCTCCCTCCCTTTCTATTCCCTTTCTATCCCCTTTCTAGCTTACTGGCTTCTGCTATTGTTTTATTCCTACTCAAATAGAAGTCCAATCATTTGTAGCTAGGATCCACATATGAGAGCGAACATGCGACGTTTGGCTTTCTTAAATGTATTTTGTTGCAGGATGGCCCGGAGCTCACAAAAGCTATGAATGGGCCCTAGAAAAGAGGACCCACCTGATGTGGAAACTGTGGAAATCTGAAGATTCCAGGCAGGCAGCAGGGGGCCCACAAAATAATGGCTGGATGATATGCAGATGATATTCAAGGGAAGCTTCCTACAGGAAGGTTAATGTCATTCACTGGGCTGGAAAGAGCCTACAGAAAAAAGAGCTCCATGGTGTGGACAGCAGCCATTGCCTGCCCAGGGCTATCAGGCAGTGTTCTCCAGCTTTCCTTCTTTCAACCTCAGCCAGTGTTTACTGAGTGTCTCCTAAGTGCCCGGCACTTTGCTCCACCTTCCCTCTCCCCAGCACCACCCTGGTTCAGTGGTGCGCAAACCCGACACGGTCCTTGCCCTGATGGAAGCTGCATTCCACTGGGGGAGATGAACGGGAAAGAGATGAAATAATGGCAGGAGGTGGATGACAGGACCCAGAGCTCTATGATAAAAGGAGAGACATTCTTGGGATGGCCAAGGGAAGTTCCCCTGATAAAGTGACATGTGAGCTGAGTTTAGGATGAAAGGGTCAAGCAAGCTAAGACCAGACAAAGCATTTGCAGAACCTGGCTCAGCATGTATCTTCAAAACAGAAGAGCCACTGAGGCTGGCGGCTGGTTAGCCAAAGAGAAAACTGCACAAGGTGAATAAGGCAGTCCTGGCCAGTCTCATGACAGAGTTCGGTCTTTATTTTTAAATTAAAAAAAATTTTTTTTGTTTATTTATTTGAGAGCATCAGACAGACAGAGAAAGAGGCAGATATATATAGATATATATATATATATATATATATATATATATATAGAGAGAGAGAGAGAGAGAGAGAGAGAGAGAGAGAATGGGCATCCTAGGGCTTCCAGCCACTGCAAATGAACTCCAGATGCATGTGCCACCTTGTACATCTGGCTTACGTGGGTCCTGGAGAATCGAGCCTTGAATCGGGTCCTTAGGCTTCACAGGCAAGCGCTTAATCACTAAGCCATTTCTCCAGGCCCTAAAAATATTTTTATTGATTTATTTGCAAGGAGACAGCGAGAGAATGGGCACACCATGGCTTCTTGTCACTGCAAATGAACTTCAGACTTCAGTCCCATGTGCCATTTTGTCTGTCCGGCTTTATATGGGTAATGGGCAATCGAATCCAGATCGTCAGGCTTTGCAAGCAAGCCTCTTAACTGCTAAGACATCTCTCCAGCCCTTGGCCTTTCTTGACCAAGAGCTACCTGCAAGGACTTAGTGAATTAGCACACAGTAAGTATTGGTTATGAGGAAGATGAAATGTTTGGATTTTCTTTTTCGTTTGCCTATTTTAAAGGGATAGTGAAGGCACGGACAAAGTTCTCAGCCATTTCCCATACCCGAGGAGAACTTACAGAGGGGAGTCAGGAAGCCAGAGAAACCTTAGTGACTGCTGACACAGGGCTGGGACTGGGGCTATGAGACTGAGGTTAAGAGAGGATTTTTGCAGCCTTGGGGCTGGAGACGGGGACATGGCACAGGGGTGCTGCAGAAGTGTTAATGAGATTTCCAGCCTGTGCTCCCACAGTGATCCATTACTGAGACATCAGGTGGACAGGTTTCCGCCAGGGATGGTGGTGGCTTCAACCTGGGATGAGTCAGAGGGAGCCAGCAGAATGCCCATGCCAAGAGGCCTCGCAGGCGGGCGTCTTTTCTAGTGGAAGGATCAAGCTCACAGGCTCTAGGTGTGTGAAGTTAGTGAGCTCCTGCTGGAGTCTTGTTTTAGGGCTCGTTTTCATCTGCTTTCAAAAATATACGAAATAATATAAGGCTGTTAAACTCCTAGTGCTCCTCTTCTTAGATTCTTTTAAAACATTTTATTTATTTATTTGAGGGAGAGAGAGAATGGGCCTTTGCAAATGAACTCCAGACACATGTGCCACCTTGTGCATCTAGCTTTACATGGGTACTGGAGAGTTGAACTCGGGTCATTAGGCTTTGCAGGCAAGTGCCTTAACCGCTAAGCCATCTCTCCAGCCCCCTCTTGGATTTTTTAACAAATACTGCCTGAGTTTGAAAGCAGAAAAATTAATATACATATACCTAATTGTGCTGACAGAACCAGGGACTATAGCTCGTCACTCCTTCAAGTGTAAGGCTCCACAGTATTAAATGGATTCACAAAGCATTCCATTCTGTTTGTAAGTCATAATGGTTTAAAACAATTGATCTTGGGTCTTACCTCATGAGATATTGCTGACCTGCTGCTTGTCTAGAATATCCAAATTAGCTTGCACTATTTATTTATTTATTTATTTATATTTATTTATTTAAGATACAGAGGAGAGAGATTGAGAGAGAGAAAGAGAGAGAGAAAATGGATGCACCAGGGCCTCTAGCCACTACAAATGAACTCCAGACGCATCCACCACCTTCTGCATCTGACTTACATGGGACCTGGAGAATTGAACCTGGGTCCTTAGGCTTTGCAGGCAAGTGTCTTAACCACTAAGCCATCTCTCCAGCCCAACTTGCACTATTTAAAATTACTAATACAAAGTTATTTAAGACCTTTTATTGTCTAAGAAAAACTCAAGTGGAGTATGTCCATGGAAATGAAAAATTGATTTCACTTCATCAATTAATGAAATATTTACTGAACACCTCCTAGCTGTGAGATATAGTAAAGCAGGGATACAGCTTACAGAGTGCTAGAAAAAAAAGGAGGGCTGGAGAGATGGCCTAAGGAGCCAGATTTGAGTCCCCAGTACCCATGTAAAGCAAAGTGGCACATGCATCTGGAGTTCATTTGTAACAGCTAGAGGCCCTGGAACCAATTCTCTCTTGAGATATATATATCTTTATATGCTTGCAAATAAATAAATAAAAATTAAAAAGGAAGAAAATGACAGCTGGGCATTGCTCATTGGTTATGGTACATGTTTGTAAAGCCTAATGACTTGAGTTCAATTCCCCAGTAACCATGTGTGGTGGTTTGAATAGATGGCCCCCAATATATTCAGTGTTTTATTAGTTTTTAGTTTGCATCTGCAGCCATCTGGCTGGAGGCAATGTCACTGGGTGGATCTTAAGGTGTGGTGGTGGATTTGAGATTTCAATGTAAAGATATGCAAAGTGTGCCTAGCTGGAGTTCCTGAGGTGTGCTGTGCTGTGTGGCTTTTGGCTTGTGGCTTCTCTCTCTGTGTTTGGTGCTGTGAAAGCAGGCCAGCTTCTTCTGCCATTATGGAACTTCCCCTGGATCTGTAAGCTTCAATAAATATCCCTTCCTCTATAACTGTGCCTGGTCTGGAAGTTCATCTCAGCGAACCTGAAGCTGTCTGCTACACCATGTAAAGCCAAATAAGCAGTGCATGCATCCGGAATTCATTTGCTGTGGCAGGGAATTCTGGTATGCCCATACTCTCTCTCTCTCTCTCTGTGTTAGCCTCTTTATTTCTGTCTCTCAAATAAAAAATTTTTGTTTGGTTTTTTGAGGTAGGGTCTCACTCTAACCCAGGCTGACCTGAAATTCACTATGTAGTCTCAGGATGGCCTCAAATTCATAGCGATCCTCCTACCTCTTCCTCCCCAGTGCTGGGATTAAAGGCATGTACCACCATGCCCAGCTTTTTTTTTTTTTTTTTTTTTTTTAAAGGAAGGGGAAAAAGGAGAGAAAAGAGAAGCTGTCTTAGATGATAAGGAGGTGCAAAGGCCTCAAAAATAGGTTAAGAAGAAGCTTTCTGGGCTAATGTTGAGACTTGGATTTGGATTGGGAACACCAAAAGAATAGGGCAGAGGGGAGAGGAGAGCAAAAGAAATGGCCTCAGTGCACACATCATCCGAAGAGGGGGGAGAGGGTCCCTCAGTAGCCCTGTCTGGGTTCCTCCTCCTGCCCTGGCTGCTCCTTCTCACACTGCCTGGTCTCGCGAGGCTGCAGGCCCCAGGGCTTGGCCAGGGACGCTTCTCTTCCTAGACAAACCCATCAACCCCGCAGCTTCCAAATCCTCTGTCTGCTGTGAATGTTCCATCTTCTCTGATGCTCCAACTTGAGTAATTTAGCTGACCTCACTCTTAGGACACTTGTGAGCAACTCAACATCTCCATGGGTCATCCAAGCTCAATCCTTCCTCTGAGTTCTGCATGGGACCACCACCACTACAATTACCAATAGCAGATACCCGGGAGTCATGGCTAACTTCTGTTCTTGTTCCATGCCCACCCTGGCCAAAACAAGAAGCTACATCACGTCTGCTTCGAAATGATTTCACATTTATTCTCTTTCACTGTCAGCACATGTTTCAGGTTCACACTAGCTCTCCCCCCCCCCCCCCCCCCCCGTGACTGCCATGTGGAAATGGATTGGGCTTTGTGACAGTGCTCCTTGAGCCCCTTCCACTCATGACTGCTTTTTCCCCAGGAAATTTTTATTATTTGACCCCAGCCTGCCAGGCCTGGTTCCATTCTCCAGTACCCATGTAAATAAAGCCAGATGCATAAAGTGATACATACTTCTGGAGTTCGTTTGCAGCAGGAAGAGGACCTGGCATTCCCATATCCCCTCCCTCCATACTCTCTCCAAAATAAATAAATAAGCCAGGCATGGTGCTCATACCTTTAATCCCAGCACTCAGGAGGCGGAAGGAGGAGGATCACCTTGAGATTAAGGCCAGCCTGGGTTACAGTGTGAGTTCTAGGTTAGCTTGGGCCATGAGGAGACCCTGTCTCAAAAAAATAAAATAAATAAAAATATTTTAAAATAGGCAAACAAAAACTACCCATAATTAATATAATAAATCATAGGTTGATTTTAAAACAATTCTTTTTTTTTTTTTTGTGGTTTTTCGAAATAGGGTCTCACTCTAGTTCAGGCTGACCTGGAGTTCACTCTGTATTCTCAGGGTGGCCTCGAACTCACAGCGATCCGCTTACCTCTGCCTCCAGAGCACTGGGATTAAAGGCGTGCGCCATCATGCCCGGCTCTAAAACAATTCTCGGGTATATATGATTTTACCATGTCATAGAAACTAAAACAAATTTGCATACTAATGAGACAGTTGTGCTTGCTATTGTTAAATAAAGAATCACCTGAGGGCTGAATATGTGCTCCTGCAGGACAGAGGGCGTCTTTAGCATTTTCAGAGTCCACCGACATGCTGATTTTGTAGCTGTCAATGCCACTTTGCGTGAATATATGATACAAAATGGCCAAAGCAGGTTTAGGACTAGTTCAGAAATTGTTGGGAATTCTGTCCAAAATTCACTTAACTTGTGAAGCTCAAGAAAAAAATTCAGACATTCTAACACAATAACAACCCAAAGATTTGATAATTTGATACTTACATGTTGAAGAATAATGGTAGGAAAATATTAAAAGTCTTTGTTTTCCATAACTAAACTGTCACATTTCTAGACGAGCAGAAAACTTTGCCTGTACAGTACTAATGCTGTAACTGGGCTGGAGAAATGGCTTAGTGGTTAAGGCATTTGCCTGCGATGCCAAAGGATCCCAGTTTGATTCTCCAAGACCCATGTAAGCCAGATGCACAAGGTGGTGCATGCATCTGGAGTTTGTTTGCAGTGGCTGGAGGCCCTGGCGTGCCCGTTCTCCCTCTCTCTGCTTGCAAATAAATAAATAAAAATTTTGAAAGAATGCTGTAACTCATAGCATACAATAGTCACAAGTCTGAGCCAAAGTGTTTGAGGCAGCGTTTGTTGGTGTTGTGTGGTGATGATAACATTTGCAGTGCCAAGTGCCATGTTATGTGTTCTTTTTTGTTTGTTTCTCAAGGCAGGGTCTTGCTGTAGCCCAGGCTGACCTGGAATTCACTATGTAGTCTCAGGCTGGTCTTGAACTCACAGCAATCCTCCTACCTCTGCCTTGCATGCACCACCATGAGAGAGAATGGGCATGCCAGGGCCCCCAGCTGCTGTAAAGGAACTCCAGATGCCTGTGCCATTTGTGCATCTGGCTTTATTTTAAATTTTTTTGTTTATTTATTTATTAGTAACAGAGAGGGAAAGAGGCAGAGAGAGAGAGAATGGGCACACCAGGGCTTCTAGCCACTGCAAACGAACTCCAGATGCATGCGCCACCTTGTGCATCTGGCTTACATGGGTCCTGGGGAATTGAGCTTCACAGGCAAGCGCTTAACCACTAAGCCATCTCTCCAGCCCCTGTGCATCTGGCCATTAGACTTTGCAAGCAAACGCTTAACTGCTGAACCACCTCCTCAAACCCTGTGGTGTGTGGATGTGAGGCTGCAGTGAAATCACGCAATCCACATGGGTGGGTGCTACCAGAAACACCTCCCATTCATGATTGTGCATCTAGAAGCTTCACTTTTCATGACCCCCACACTCAGTTATGCCGTCCCACATGCAGTGGTGACTTACAGTGAAGGAGCTGGGGTCGGTTACGCTCTACCCTCCAAGAAGTAGCAGCACAGAGATTTACTAAGTACTTCCATCAGGCTCTGTACTCCTGCTTGCGCAGGTGGAACTTAAGTCCCTCCCCCCTGACTGTGGGCTGAACTTGGCAATTCACTTCTCTTGAGTGCAATAAGGCAGAGACCTTGGAAGGCTAGGTCATAAAGAGACATGCAGTCTCCATCTCGGTCTCTCTCCCCACTCACTTTGGGGGAGGCCAGATATGATCTCCTGAGAAGCATGATGGAGAAGCTTCCATGGAGAAAGCAAGGCCTCCAGCAGCAGGTAAGGGACCAGGCCTGAGGCAGCTCTCCACCCCAGTCTAGTCTCAGCCAACATCTTGCTGGCAACTTCATGGGGGACTGTTACCAGAACCATCCAGCTGAGCTGTTTCCAAACTTGTGACTCACAAAAATGACATAATAGAACGTGGTTTTTTATATATTTTTTATTGACAACTTCTATACTTACATACAAAAAACGCATGATATTTCCCTCCCCTCCCCGCATTCCCCTTTAGAACTCCAATCTCTGTTGTATCCCCTCCCTCTCTCCATTAGTCTCTCTTTTAATTAGATGTCATCATCTTTTTCTTCTATTATGAGGGTCTTGCAAAGGTATTGCTAGGCACTGCAAGGTCATGGATATCGAGGCCAATTTCTGTCTGGGCAGTTGCATTGTAAATGTGTGTTGTTTTAAGCAGATAGATTTGGGAAATTTTCTTGCTATCAATTATTAACTATTATATATAGCCAAAGCATTTGTTTAAAACACCAGCCAGAGGCTGGGGAGATGGCTCAGTGGGCAAGGGTGCTTGCTGAACAAGCATAGGGACCTGACCTCGATCCCCAGCACCCATGGCAAAAGCTGGGCATGGCCACGCATGCCCTAACCCCGCTGCTGAGAGGGAGCGAGATGGGAGAACCTCTGGGACTTCCTGGTCGGCCAGAGTAACTGAAAAACAGCAAGCTCCAGATTCAGTGAGAGACTGTCTCTGGGAACTAAAGCAAATGAACGACTGGGGAGAACACTCAACATTCTTTTCTGGCTTCTGCACACATGCATGTGCATCTGCACACACATGTGAGCACAACACATACACTAGAAATAAATAAATAGAAATACATTTTCCAAATCCCTATAGATGAGGGCCAAGTACAGTGGGGCATACCTGATATCCCAGTACTTAGGAAGCTGAGGCAGGAGGATCATCATGACTTTGAGGCCAGACTGGGCTACATATAGCGAAACTCTGTCTTAAAAAAGACATAAGTAGGTCTGGGAAGATGGTTCAGGCTTTAAAGATTCTTGCTTGCAAAGCCTGTGGCCTGGGCTGGGAGATGGCTCAGTGGTTGAAGGCACTTGCTTGCAAAGTCTGGCAGCCAAGGTTTGATTCCCCAGTACCCACATACAGCCAGATGCATGTGTATGGTGTTTGGCAGTGGCAAGAGGCCCTTGTGTATCCATTCTCAAATAAAACTGAAAAAATACAAACAGGGCTGGAGAGATGGCTTCAAGTTTAAGGCACTTGCCTGTGAAGCCTAAGGACCCAGATTCAACTCCTCAGTACCCACATAAGCCAGACGCACAAGGTGGCGTATGTATGGGCAGTTCATTTGCAGTGGGGCTAGGACCTGGCAAGCCCATTCTCTCTCTCTATCTGCCTCTTTTTCTGTCTCTCTCTCAGATAAATAAATAAAATATTAAAAATACACACATAAATAAATCACAAATGAGATCCACAACCCCCTTCTCGGTGACTTCCTGTTTCACCTGGAAGAATCAAGCAATGTTCTCATGGCTGGCATGGTGACAGTGAGGTCAATAATTCTGATCCCAAAGTAGCCTAGAAACTAGTCATCCCAGACCAATAGAGACAACACTGGCTCCCACACACCCAGAAGCATCGTTTAACCAAATTTACTGAAGTTTGACAATAGTGTGGCTCTGACATTTCTGCCCTGGGAGGTTTCTGCTCCAGACAGCATAAGGGAATTTGTGATTAGTGACAACGTCTCATTAGAAACCCTGGAAGCCAGGAGCAGCAGAGTGGCTTATATAAGGTGCTGGGAAAAACAAACAACACTGCCAACCAAAGATGACATCCAGCAAGCATCAGACATGATGGAGAAATAAATACAATCTCAGGAAAACAAAGACAAAAAGAACATGTTTGTTGCAAAACACCTGCCTATAAGAAATCCTGGAGGAAATTCTATGGAAAGTCACATTGGCTTGAATTCACATGACGAAATCAAGGGATTAAAGAAATAGCACATACAAGCGTCTATAAGAAGACTCTGCCCCCGCCTTTTCACAGACATACAATGCAGTGTATAGAACAGTAATGCGATATCATGTTGGGTACTGCAGTAACTATAGCCCTCTACTCCTGCATTTATGCCAGTGACAGGGTGAGGAAGGAAGTGACATAGATGGAGGGAACATTTCTGTGTTTTACTGAGACTAATAGCATTATTCTGAAGCCGACTGAATTAATTAAGATGTGCTTGGTCATCCCTAGAACAATCACTAATGAAAAAACTCCAAAGATGGTTAGAAAAAAATCAACAGTTAAATCAAAGTGGCTCATGAAAACATGTTTAACATACACTAAAGCAATAACAAAGAAGAAAGGAGACAGGAGATGAATAAAAAACAAACAGCAGGCTGGGGAGATGGTTCAGTGGGTAACACACTTGATGTACTTGAGTTCAGATTTCCAGACCCACATAAAAGACAGACACTGTGCAGGTGTCTGTAATCTCAGTGTGCCTATGACAAGAAGGGGCAGAGACAGGAGAATTTCCTGGGAGCTCATGAACAGGGTAGTGAATGACAAGAAATCCTGCCTCAAATGAGGTGGAAGGTGAAGACCAACCTGAAAGCTGTCCTCTGACCTCCACAAGTGTGCTAACATGTGCATACCTGCACTCACACTACACACACACACACACACACACACACACACACACACACACAATAAATAAATACATTTAAAAAGAAATGATAAACTAAAAAATAAATAGCAAATAATATTTCATAATTCCAACCATATCAGGAGTTTATTAAAAGTAAATATATAAAGGATGGAGAGATAGCTCAGTGGGTACACACTTACAAAGCCTGATGGCCCAGGTTCAGTTCTCTAGTACCCACACAAAGCCAGATGCATAATGAATTCCTTGCATCTGGAGTTCATTTGCAGTGGCAGAAGACCCTGGCATGCTCATACTCACTCATTTTCTCTCTATCTGCCTCTCTCTCTCTCAAATAAATAAAAAATATTTTTAAAAAATATACACCTGATGTGGTAACACACACCTTTAATCTCAACACTTGGGAGGCCAAGGTAGGAGGATTGTTCTGAGTTCAAGGCCAGTCTGAGACTACATAGTGAATTCTATGTCAACCTGGGCTAGAGCAAGACCCTACCTCAAAGAAAAAAAGTGAATATATGGGGCTGACAGATGGCTTAGTGGTTAAGACTTGCCTGCCTAGCCAATGGATCCAGGTTCGATTCCCCAGTACCCACGTAGGCCAGATGCACAAGGTGGTGCATGCATCTGGAGTTTGCAGTGCCTAGAGACCCTGGTGCACCCATTCTTTCTCTCTCTCCATCTATCTACCTGTGATAGTTTGAATATATGTCCCCCAATATATTCAGTGTTTTATTAGTTATAGTTTGCATCTGCAATCACGTTGCTAGAGGCAATGTCACTGGGGGCTGGTCTTAAGGTGTGGGTTTGAGATTCCATTGTAAAGATATGCAAATATGCCTAGCAGGAGTTCCTGAAGTGTGCTGTGTGACCTTTTGGCTGTATTTTTGCTCTGTGTGCTGTGGTGGCTGGTTGGCTTTTTCTCTCTTGCCTGGTCCTGTGGAGAGCAGGCCGCTTCTCCTGCCCTTATGGAACTTCCCCTGGATCTGTAAGCTTCAATAAATAATATCCCTTCCTCCATAACTGTGCCTGGTCTAGAAGTTCATCTCAGCGAACCTGAAGCTGTCTGCTACAGTAGTACCGAGTACAGTGGTACCAGGAGTGGGGTGAGATAAACCAGATCGTGTGGATGTTCATCTTTTGGGACCTTTGTTTTGGAGGAACAGGCATGGACTTTGTGCTTGCAACTGAAGATGCCTTCTGGAGTGGTAAGCCAAGTTTTATGGACTATTCTGATGAGAGTATGAAAATGCTAAGTGCAGACAGTATTAAACTTTGAGGCTTGGCTTATGAGCTTTCTAAGGGGAAGGAAAGACTGCAGAGGACTTTGTTGGAACTGGGCTACTGGCAGAAGGGATGGCTACGTTCCACTATCCAGGCCCAGAAAGTTTGATCAAGGTTAAATTTGTAATGGACTGATGTGCTTGGCTGAAGATATCGGACTGAGATTTTAAGATTTTAAGTTGAAAAACCTCAAGCAAGTTAAAAGCAGAGGCACTGAGACTGGTTTTAGGTTACTGGAGCTGCTATTGTCAACACATTAGCAATCTTAAGAAAGGTGGAAGAAAGGTTGCCTGACTGATTTACATTAAAACAATGGAGGGGGATGCCTGAGGAAAGACTGTTAAAAATGCAAATTCTTGGAAAGAGCTGACTGGAGAAGGAACCTGCTTTTCAAGGCTATGATTTATTTTGTCCCTGGATTAAGAATATGGCTGTGTCCTGCACACCTGGTATTAGTTTTGGAAGCACGAAAAATGCATGGAGTGGTCATGAATTGCACACGGTTCCAGGAGCCGCTGCTGAGATGCGGCATGAGGCAGGGCATGAAGTCCCTGAGGAATAGGCTGGAAGAGCCTTTGGAAGATGGACTGTGGTTTGCATGGAGACCTGAAGATGTTTTGGATATACCAGGACTATGCAAAAGGGCTCCCATGTAGTGCAGTGTTGACATGGGATAAAAGTTTTCCCTGGCGATTCTGCCCAGCTGGAGGGATGGAATTAAAAAACCTGGAGACTGTCAGTCTCTGGTTATATTAAACTTGAACTGCAGAAGTTTGATGACTGCTAATGGTGGTTGAGTTTACATTATTCTAGTCTCTCCTTGCTATGCCTTATACAGTTAAAAATGTTTACTCTGTGCCCTTACATGTTGAAAGTATTTAACTTGTTTGATTTTACAGGACTCACTATCTTAAGTTGATCAAGACTGTGAGAACCTTTGAAATTGGACTGAGTACAATTTACAATGTGTGATAGTTATAAATCTATTGGGGGCCAGGAGC